>BGNK01003560.1:3152-71420 GCA_003297005.1 Symbiodinium sp. clade A Y106
AATTTCTACTAAAGCATTGGGGTTCAATTAAATTATACTCTGAAACAACCGAGTAGGGCCGGTTAGGGCTGAGTGGGGCTGGGGAAGGGTTGGGCATGCATTGGGATTCAATAAAATTATTCTAAGACTACGAATTTCTACTAAAGCTTATGCAAATTAGTCTTACTAGACCTAGCGACCAGGATAGGCCGAGTGGGGCCGCATGGGACCGGTTAGGCCCCACGCGGAGTGGGGTTGAGTAGGGCTGAGTATCATGGAACTGACGCCCAAGCAAGTCTAGGCCGCGTGGGGCCGGTTAGGGCCGCGTGGGGCCGAGGTAAGGTTGCGTGGGGCGGAGTGGGGTTGAGTAGGGTTGAGTATCATGGAACTGACGCCGAAGCTAGTCTAACTTCTGGGCGCCGCCCCAGCGGGGTCGGCGGATATATATGTATGTATGTATGTATGTATGTGTGTCTGTATGTATGTATGTATGTATGTGTGTATATATATATATCTCCACACACATTCCTTCGACTGTATCAAGCTGTCGTAGGGTACAGAATAGGGTGCTGAGAGCTGCAGGTACGGATCGAGCGTCCCCACGTGTTGAATCTATCAACATCCAAATAGCTAAGTAAATCGTAGAAGCATGATGGCCCAGATATGCAAGCAGCTCCTGCAGCTCAAGTATTCCTGAATTAAGTGGTATTTATTTGGCTCTCAGTGTGTTTGTCATTCTGTACCCTTAGCCGCAAGTCCTAAGACCCCCAGGCCCCCTTTGGGGTTTCGCTCCCCAAGCCCAAGCCGCCATCCTCGGTTGAGGCCCGGCAAAGCCGGGAAGGTTTTCGGCCACGCTGGGCATGTTCCAAGTCGAATTTGGGTTCCGGGTTTAGGCTTCAGGGGCTTAGGGTTGCAGCTTTCGGGTCTCTAGTTTAAGGTTTGGGTTGTAGGGTAGCTCATCGAAGCCTGCTTGGATTAAGCAGAAGAAGGACCCACAAGGATAATGTTGTGAGTACGATTCCTCTTGTTACGGCTGGTGCTGCCGATGGTGATGATATGAGCATGAGGGGGAGGAGGAGAAGGAGGTGAAGGAGGAGAAGCGTAATGGCCAGAATGGTGGTGAGGACGATGATGATGCTGATCATGCAAGAGAAACTGAAATGACCGCTTGATGACGCAAGCATCGACCCAACTTCCACTGACCTACACCACTGTCTCCCGGCACCGCCTCACTCACCGCCGGCTCCGGGCCTTCCTGCAACGAATGGATCTACCATGTAGGTGCGAATGGGGAGCAGAAAGATTTGAAGATCTTGTGACATGCCCACTTCGAGAGCTTGCCGACCAGCGCCGAAATCCCCCAAATGTGTCGAAGCGTGTGCCACAGTGTGTTCCTGACCTGAGCTCGTGTCAGTGGTTGCATTCATGAGCATCGGCAGGGTTGACCTAGACCTGGACGGAGTTCCCCGTAGGAGAGCTTTTTTCCTGGAAGAAGGTATATACTTAGAAATCATTAGTTCCTAGTCGTGCAGAATGGAGGCAACAACAAGCATAAGTAGATACTTCATGCGCGCCGTTTATTGCTATCCCTGCTTGAAACGATGCGTCCACCTGGAAGGAACGTGGAAATATGGTCGCTTGCAATAGTCAGCATCCTGCAGTCTTTGTCTCGTAAGAGGTTTCGACACTCGCACATGATTCAGAAAGACACCGGGGAACACACCTAACCTCTGCCCCTAAACCCTAAAACCTTAGGGTCTTGGGGTTCTGGACCTTACGAAAGATAAAAACTAAAGAAAGACGCTTAAGGCGTCACGTTAGAAGCCCCGAAACTGCAGAATAGAACAGCCCCAACCCCTATAGCACAGCTGCCCCGAAGTCCCGAGTCCCTGAAAGCCCAGACCCCTGCCTGATGAACCCTATCCCGAGCCCCAACAAGACCGAAGAGCGAGCAAAAGGAATGGGCACTCGTCATCTTCTCAGCTCGCCCGGAGGACCGCCTTCTCCGAGTGAGGAGGGTTCGGAGTTCAGGTCTTACGGTTGCTGCCTATCTAGATTTGTTGCTGCGTTGGGTGGGCTTCATTGCTTCGGGTTCGAGACTGGGGTCTAGGATCCGTGCGTCGAGGCTAAAATCACGACGACGGCAGTTCTCCGACAGTTGCTACATGTCACGCCACAGTGTCATGCACTTGTCCTGAACACGAAATCCGAGGGTAATTTGCAATCCCGAAACCACCGGGCTTAACGATGTCTAAAGACTATGACCATAGGTTTCAGGTAAGTGCCCGAGATAAGAATTTAAGGCACTGTCCCTTACAGTGAAGAATACAAGAAGCTGACCATGCTGCAGAGCATATTTGGAACGAGAGCTACTGTATACAGTATTGTACCACAACTGAACTAGGTAGCCATAGTGTAGCACTGTAATGATTCTGGCACTTGATGTTCGTCCTGGCACGTTTACCATGCGAGTGCGAATCTACATCCGCTTACCTCCCTGACTGACGAGCTGGAAGCAAGGGGAGCAGCTTAACCTGAACCCCTACACCCCAACCCAATGAACACTGTACACCGATACCTAACCCCGTGTTCAACAACAGATGGAACAACCTACAGGGGACAGCGAAAGCCGGTAGTCGATCCGTATATCGATTAGGTCCGGTACGGTCACGTGCAAGGTGAAGGCAGGGTAGAATTGGATTTTACACGCTTTGACTTGAAGGTTAAGGGTTATAGGGTATCGATATATAATATAGGAAGCCTAAACCTGCTTACGCACTATTAAAGCCCGCAGTGTACCAGGGCATCACAGCACAGAAAGCTATCGGCTGAGGAGTCCTCAGACACGCCTCCATCCGCGTCTTGGCTGCAGGCTTCATGTTTGGGCTTTGCTGAAGTGTAGACCTGCTATAGTACATTAATCCGACTTACGAAGCAAAAGGCTCTTGAAGCGCAGAAAGCCCCTCTTTCAGAACTCCGAACTAAGTCGTGAGCATTTCAGCAACTCCCAGTTTGGCAATCCGACGAGGTGTACAACTCGCTCCTCTCGGCCTGTGGAAGGGCTGAGGCATGCTCTGACGGCTTAGGCCTTTTGAACGTTCAGGGTCTTTGGTGCGAGGGTTAAGAAGGAGTCAGGCGGTGAATTGTGGGGCTTCGGGTTCTTCGGAAGCTTGATGGCTTGGCCCGTTATGGTGAACGCTGGTTGGTTGTGCTCCCGAGCGTTTTAGTAACCGTCACGCGGCCAATTTCTTCTCGCTGTTGCTACATAATATTGCCCGCCTTGTTCTATCCTCCTTCTCTCTTGTTTTTGTCAATCTCCCTCTCTCTCTCTCTCACAACCAACCGCGCGTGCGCACACAGACAGCCAGCCAGCCTGCCAGGCAGCAAGCCAGGCAGGCAGGCAGGCAGATAGACAAAAAGAAAGACACAGATATGCGAATACACGCACACCACACACATGTCCAACACGAAGAACTCATAGGCACACCCACAGACACTTGTATACACAAACAAGCATCAAACACACAGCGACCACAGGTAAACCGTAACCCATGACCTTGTAGCATGAGGCCTGGGAGAAGGCAGTCGCAATTTGGCATGAGATGATCAGTGAAGGTGACTTGTCATGTCAGGGTTTGGGGTTTATTTATGGTTTGGAGTTTGAGGGTTTGAAGTTCAATTTGCTCAGAAACCGCCCTGCTTATGTGTACAGGGCATGTTTATTCCGATGCCATGCTCGCCAGAGGTAGCATGGGCCACTAGCCTTCGCGAAGCAGAAAGGAGCTTGAACTCTGCGGATGACGAGAGAACAGGGACCAGGATGACGATGCTGCTGGAGACGGTGAGGAAGATGACGGTGACAGTTCTGATGATGGATATTGCCGCGAGGAAATGCATAAAGTTGTGAGTGTCAAGGTGCGCGTCGATGCAGTGGGTCACCCCCCCTCTTGACTCTTGTCAATACGGTTTAGAGTACTGCACAGCACAGAGGGGAGTTGTGAATCAGAGATCTAAGTCAGAAGTTGGCTTTTAGGGTTTTAGGGCCGGGCCTGCGGTGTCGAGCTCAAGGCCCTAGGGCGACTCAGAGTCCACGCCACTTCCCGCATTACCCAAAGAGGTACATGCCGCATGCCCCATTAAAGAAGTACACCACCTTCAACTCTAGTAAGGTTTCTACAGCCTCTAATGTCCAGTCTGGTAGCCCTTCAAGCCTTGCAAGCCCTTCTTACATCGCCTTCTAAACTCTTGTGAAATCTTGTATACCCTCAATACGCGAATCAAGGATCATCTACACCAGCTCCCGATGCGGCGAGCGTTCGGCCCCAAGCATGGCTAAGGCATCTGCTTCCTAACAGCATCAGCAGAAAGCTTCGCGATCGCAACTGAAGAGCCCGAGCCTCGATCCCCAACCGTGGAGAGCTGCGTCTCACTGCTGAATCAAAAACGTTTGCATTGCCTTGAGTCCGGAAATGCTGCGAAATCTGATTCTTATCTTATCATGGATACAGGGTCTTGTGCATCAGCGGATTTTCGAAAGAATGGGTCTTTGCCGTGTTTCAGCTTAGGGCTACATAGATCTTTAATTATCATCCCTTCCTTGCGGAGAAGAATAATCATGCATATGACCATCACCATCTATAGATTATCATATTGTTCCTTCAAGGAAGTTCCTTCATAGCAACCCAGCAGGTTACACCCCAAACCCAAAACAGCTTGCAACCGCCAGCTAATTGCCTCTGCACCCGAAACCCCTGCAATCCCAAAGCCCTAAATTTAAATCCCTCACCACTAAGACTAAATCTCGAAACCCTACACCCGAGAATCCCAAAGCCCTCTCCAACATCCCTTGAACCCTAAGTCCAAATCCTGAGAATCCTTCGAACCCCTGATCCGAGTCCCTTGCCAAGGCCGCGTTGACGATCCGCGGCTGTTCCCAAGGAAGCAGCTGGCAGGCACCGACACCTGGGGGTTGTCCTATATATGGAGTATACGTTTTTCTGTTTGCGGGGGGGCGGGTATATTGTACCACAGTCATGCTAAGGAGTCCTCGGAAATAGTACGGTATAGAAGCTTCCATATGGCCCTATGCCTTGTATAGGTGTCCTTATCTGTATAGTGATAAGGACTCATCTGTGTTCTCACCCCTTTTTTTTCTAATTCTACTCCCGACCTATCTCTGGCTCCGATTGCCTGTGGTTTTCAATGGGCGGCACCAAAAAATTGCATGGTTAAAGCCGACCTGTTCCCAAGGTGTTGGGGCTACAGGTGGGGCTCACTTGAGATCTTGGAGTGCAAGCTAGGAGTCTTCAGAATGATAGATCTCTGAGCCCTGAACAGCCCATACTCCAGACAGGCCCAAACTCCTGAAGCTAGCCTAAACGCCTGCGCCCCCCAAAACACCTACAACCAGCCTGACACCTGAAATCGTCAGGCCCATACGTACAGTGCAGCCCATTCTGCGGTTCGTTGGAGGCTTCCTTGGAGGTCTTTCGACAGGCCCGATGCTCAGCTCTAGGGTTTCGGTGGATCGGAGTTGCAGGGAGTGAGGCCCTTAGGGTTCAGAATTGGGCTGGTGTTACGCTTGGTGGATCTTTCTGGTTTGTAGCCCTGAGCCTCCAAGCCCGAAGTCCTAAATTCTATAGAATATAGAATTCTAATTAGTACTTGCTAATGCCTCAAGCACTGAAACTCTAGAAAACCAAATCCCCAAACCCTAAAGCCCTGAACACGGAGCCCTCAGACCCTATTCAAGTCACATGCCTCGGACAGCCCGTACCTTTTTCTCCGTGAACCCTCTCGCATCATGAAGTTGTTCAATGCGAATCTGGGTTTCTCATTCGGGCTTGTAGCTGTCATGTCAGCAGTTTTTCTATCAGAACAAAACTACCCATACTCTTGCCGAGCATTCGATGAGGGACCTGATGAGGCAAAAGATCATGAGTGCATCACCATCGGCAGCTCTGCCTACAACGCTGCGCTCTACGCTGTGGCCGTGGGCAGGAGACTTGATATCGAAGCCAAAGTAAGCCAGTTACGCTTTTGCAGTGCTGCGACACCAAGCAACTCTTGATGGTTGACTGGGTAGTCTGGGTCTTCATGACTGAAGATAACAACCTCGAATTTGGATGATGTTGCTGATGCATCGTCGTACGAAGAAGTATCATAATCACAATTTCCCATGGTTTACGGCAGTCAAAGTATTGCACGTTGTTGTCCGTCGTCAGATGCCTGGGCTCAGACAGCTTTTTTGTCACTCCTTGGAGAGCTTGCAGTGATAGGTCTCCAGGTGACTATGACGGTCAGATTTTGGATTTTGCAGGTTCCACCATGATAGTTTTTGTAACATGGTATATTAAGAGTATACCGCGCAAGCCATGCAACTGTGGGTCATACAGAAGCAAGAAGTCCATCGCAATACCTACGCATAGGTATGGAGTCGACAGCGAGTGCTCTGACTGCGAGGCCCCAATCCGGCAGATTAGTTGTGCTATCCGAGAGCTCTACAGCCCAAACCCGACATCCCAGGCCGTAAGCCCTCAAAACCTGCAACCCCGACACCCAACACCTTGATCCAAACACTGACCCGCGGTTCCAAACCTTCCAGGAGCTGGGGAGGAGCACTGGCGCTCCTGGAGGAGAGAATGAATGGCTTGAGGCGTTGGAGTTTTGGGGTTTTAGTTCTCGTGCCGTTGTAATGCCTCAGGAGGTTCACGCTTCATGGGGCTGGGTTTGAGGGTCCAGGGTTCCCTGAGACTGAGAGCCCAAGCCATAAGTAGGTGATGGTCCCTTAATAATTGCATTGTAGGGTGTATATCCCTTAGAGCAGTAGGTCATTGGAGCCACAGATGGGTTTCTATGGCTTGGGTTGGGGGCTGAGCTTAGGTGTCTGGAAGAGCTTGTGTAGTAAGGCTACTTCATATCCACTACAAGCCATAGCACACCTGACATACGGCACTTACTAGGTCAAAGAGCGTACCAGTAGGTTGTGGAGCAGGATTTGAACGATGGGAGACGTCTCAAACTTAGCAGTCTCTTTGCGAAGGATGTGTTGCTTGTTTTTAGTTTCTTCCATGGATGCCAGGTTGGTTCCGGGATTCTGGGAGTTTCTTTCTCAACATGGAGGGCCTCTGCCAGGGCCGCCGACGTTGAGAAGCTCCCATGTCGGTATGACCGGGTGCAGGATGTGTTGCTGCACGCAGACTTTAAAAAGCCCAAGCCCTAAACCAGAAATCCAGCAAACCCCAAACTCCGGAACTCCAAAAATCGAAACCCCAAACTCTTAAACCCTTGACTCTCATGCGCTTTCCACTACTTCTCCTTGAGAGAATGTCTCAAGCACCGAAACTGTACATGTGTATACTAGAGCATTTATACATACATACATATATATATATCCGTATATAATATGAACTTTAATAAACCTTACGCCCCACAACTCAGTGAGCGCTAGGGAATGGGGAGTACGGATCGGGGATTCCTGCCGAAGGAGATGGCAGCGGAGTCCGTTCCGATGTGCGGGCTCCTAGCTTTGAAAGTGTAAAGGTGGTTCTGGGTATGCTTAGTAGGGAATGAGGGAGCCAAGACATGAATCAGTTCCTGTGGGCATTTAGAAAGGCAAGCAAGTAGTTCGTAGATTCTCGACTACGCTTCTCTGAACCTAAAGGGTTTGTCAACTTCAAGGGGACGTTGCTGTGCAACACCATGAACCCCTAATCTACCGCGACATCATCGAATTTTAGTGGATCTGATGTTTTATACATCAATGACCATAAGGCCACGGTGGTTTTGTTGTACTTTGAAACCGTAGAGCAACCCCTTAGCCGGCACAGCTTCGACCACTCCACTTCACTCCACTTCACCAGGAATCCGGACCAAGGGGGCCGAATCAGGTAGATACTTTACAGTCGTTACAGGCTCCCAATGATTTTTACTGTCTAGCAAAGTTGGAACACAGAAACGGGATGCGTGGTGTTTGGTTCCCCATTGTTCCATGCTTGCGAGTTGAGGATCGCGCCAGTTTTCTGATTTGAAAAGGTGTTAGTGGCAAGGAGAGCCGGTGTTGTGACGGTGTTGTGGGGGTCTGAGGACAGGTTGCCCCCGAGAGCCCAAACGCCTGGACAGCTGGACCCGAAAATTCGTGCTCCGTGTCACTTGCCCCAAGACCGTGAAACCCCCGAAAACTTGAACCATTAGCTATCGAGCCTTTTCAAGCCTGCGTAGAACATGTACCAATATACATACGTATTTATATATACGTATATATATATATATGTATGTATGTGTGTGTGTGTGCTTGGAAACACTTTTGACTGTAACATTTTGGAAGCCTGAAGCCCAAAGCTCCCGAGCTGCATGCACTTAACCCGAGTTCCGTGCACCCCCGAAAAGCAGAGAACCTCGCAGTGGCCATAGGACACGCAGCACCCGCAATGCGGCCCTCCGGGCTTGCACACTTGGGGTTCCTAAGCAGGCCGGGAGAACTTGCATGGGAGTTTCTTATTGTTAGTCTGAGTGAACCCGGCCGCAAGTGAAGGATACGGATTTGCGTCTATATCAGGGGGAAGGGCTACCCGAAACCTTCAAGCCGAAACAAAAAGCCCAAATCCCGCATCCTACTTTGCAACAGGAGAGTCGGAAGCGGCCAGCAAGCCGAAGCCATCCTCCCTTACTCACATGCAGCTCCAGTAGAACTCATCAGGAGGAAGTCTTGGGATTGCAGCGATGAGACTGAACCGCGTACTGACAGAACTGAATAGAAGTAAGCCAAGTTGGAACCAAGCAGAGTTGGAACATCAAGTTGTAACCTTTCAATGTTGGAACCCGGAAAATTTAAGAGTTGGAACTTCTGTATGGGGACAAGCGGGTGCGGGAAATCAGGGCGTGCAGGTTCCAACTCTCCGGCTTGGTTAGGGTTAAGAAATATGATAGTTTCGGCAGGGCGATTACAAGCATTAAGCCCAGACGAAGCGAAAGCCCTAATGGCCCTAATCCCAAAGTCCCAGACCTGCAACTCATCCTAAACGGTAAGCGGTCAACTCGCACATCCCAAACCAATAGGCCGAGAAGCCAACACCCCATCCCCCCCAACCGACGTAGTCCTCAACAAATCCGAAGCCTAAGCCGCGAATGGCTCTATGTCTTTTAGACCCGAGAAGACCCTGGACAAGGAACCATAAGAAACCTTATCAGAAAAAAACACATAAAAAGCTAACAAGAAGCTACAAGAAGCACTGTACACTCCGAAGCCCTAGACTCTGAGAAGGAACTTTAAGAAACATTACAAAACCCTTACAACGCCTGTCTCTAGCTCCTTGTACAAGTTCTACAAGAGCCCCTAAACTTGTGCTCCTGGAAGCCTTTACAAACCTTATGCAGAGAAACACCTAAAGCTTGTCGTGGATTGGAGGAGGCGCTTTGGGCCTCCACAAGAGCCCTCGCGCTGCTCCGGGAGCATGGGCTCAAGACTCCTCGAGAAGCCTGGGAGGCGAGAGCTGTTTCTTCGGATGTCTTATAGCACTCTACAGTCTTGAAGGCTTTGTTAAGGGTTTGTCAGGATTTAGTTTAGGTGTTATGAGGGATTTGCAGGGTGAAGGAACAGGATCCCCCTGTACGGGAGCCACCAGACGGTTCAATGATGGTGCTTATAAGTTTAAATTAGCAAGGGTGTTAGTTATGTATGGGGTTTCACAGCGATTTCTACCGGGTTTGTAGGGGGTAGTTCAAACGATGAAAGGTATGCTCCTTGATCCTAGCTCCTAGTCTCTTCCCGGGGGTAGGTTTCGGCTGGTCCCGGTTTAAGGCTCACAAGCCCGACGTTCTACACCGTCTCCCAAATCCCAAACACATTCTTCTTGGACAGAGACCTGAAGTCACCAAGCCGGAGCAAAGGCCTTGCCAGAAACCTTCAACCCTCAAGCCCTGAAGCCGAGAGCTATAAAGCCCGAAACTCCAAGGATCTGTAGCCCTACCACCGAAGCCTTACGCTCAAGAGAGGCCTGAACGGTCTAGGCCGCACCACAAAGCCAAAGATTTGAACCCTGATGCCCAATAGGTCTATAGGCCCCCCTGAACCCTAAACCGTAAAGCCTAAATTTAATTATAGCTCCTGCGCCCTAAGACTTCAGCTCGCTGGGTCAGGCACTCTCTGTGGAGATGGAGCAGAGATTGGAGCCCACATGCTAGGGTTTAGAGTTCAGGGCTTGACTCGCTTGACATCNGGTCAGGCACTCTCTGTGGAGATGGAGCAGAGATTGGAGCCCACATGCTAGGGTTTAGAGTTCAGGGCTTGACTCGCTTGACATCGGATTGCACGGTTTAGGGTTTAGGGCTTAGGGTTCAGGGTTTAGGGGCGTGTACCTAGAGGCTCATACCCTACCCCTTTGTAGGGTACCTACTTTTCTAGATAACCGCTCCCAACGATAAAACTAGGTATCCTAAAAAAGGTGTAGGGTATAAGTTTCTAGGTAGGGTTTAGGGCTTGACGTCGGATTCTGGGCTCAGGGCTTCAGGGTTTGGGGTTTACAGTAGAAGCCCAAAAGTTGGAAACCTAGTCGCCTTAATCCTTAAGAGTAATNGGGCTTCAGGGTTTGGGGTTTACAGTAGAAGCCCAAAAGTTGGAAACCTAGTCGCCTTAATCCTTAAGAGTAATGTAGAGGGAATCCCAGCACTATTTGGCCTGAATCCGGTTTCCAACCTAGACTCTATGAGCCGAAAGCCCCTCAAGCGCAACTGCCCCCTTAAATAACCCTCAGCTCAGGGTATCCTTTTAGAATCCCTTGAAGAAACCCTTCTTAAGTTGTCGTACATTATAGAACCATTCAGCCTGCCCTAAACCGTCCTATCAGGCAGAGGGTCTGCCAGCCCATGCCGAGCTGACCGAAGCCGGCTTGAATTTCGCCGCGGGCTTGTGGTTTGCATCCTTTAAGGTATTGCTTGTTCGGCAAAACTTATCAATTCATCTCGGTGTTGTCAGTCGTAAACGGTGGGTGATGCTGATTGCGGCCGCGTCAGTGCTATGTCGGCGTTGATTTGTTGCCGTGCCGGTAGCCCCGATATTTGCGGTTGCGTGTCTTCTCGTTGTTGTTGTTGCTACTGTGGAAGCGGCTGTGGATTGAGCCGAAGGTTCTTCATTGTATAGCATATAGGTAATCCTCTTTCATGATTTGCCGAAGGGCCCGTGTACCGAAATCAGATCGTGGGGTCCGGTCGAGGCTGCGTCACGTGTGGAGCTTCTCCTGCTCAACTTGGAGGCCGGCAACTTTGTGCTTTGCTCGGAGCAGTTCAGACTGTGCGCAGAGGGAGAAGATGCAAACATACCAAGCACTGCAATACAAAGGCCTCAAAAAGAACTATCACTATGACGTGCAAGGTTATTCGACATTTAAGTAGAAGTTTTGCCAGTGCATCAGGCCTCGGTGGTGTCCTTCATGTTTCCTCTTCTGTGCATTCGGAGTGAAACCAGAATAGCTTTGTCAGGGTTCAAGTCCTAAGTGGGCTTTCTGTTCCCAGTAATCTCAAAGTTGGTCACGGGGTTAAAGGATTTGTCGGTCCTGGGATTTGAGGTCTGAGGTGTCGTTCCATTCAGTGTACAGCATGGGGTCCCGTTTGAGCGCAGAGTTGGTCCCGGCACCGGAAGATCCAGACATTCACGGTTGAAATACAGGGTTCCACTGCTAGAGCCCTCATGGATTTATGAAGAGAGAGAGAGAGAGATGATCTTCACTGACCTGGATTCTGCTCTTCGCTCCTGGATTCTGCTCTCTCTTCCGGAGGGCGAAGAGGCTTCTGGCGTCGATTTCGACGAAGGCCGGAATCCGCAGAAGCTTTTGTGTCACATCGGTGCCTTCAACGGCAGCCCTGGTTCAGAGCAACCCATAGCCCAGAGTCAGGGTTCAGCGCTTAGGATTTATCCGAGATGCCGGTACTTGTGTGTGTGGGTCTGCTTGAGTTTGGGCTCGCAAACATGCCCCTTTCCCAACAGTCCTTTCTGGCTATGCTGCTGCAGTTTCTGCATGGACTGAGCAGTCTCTTCTCATTCTACCGATCACCAAAATCTTCGCAACCTCAGAACCCCAGCTCCAAACGCCTCCAACAGATCCCAAAATCCGTTCTGTGCGTGTACATCTCGAGTCATCCGTCTCATTGAAGCATCTTGCTTCAAGTCTACAAGGCACGCTTTGATGATGGAGCAAAGTACGAGACAACACCCACATCATTTAGCATCAGTATGGTACTAGAATGACCTGGTTATGGTACCGGGGCTTCCGTTTATGAGTGGTCTCGCCCATCATGATGAGGATCCGGTTGTGTGGGATCGACGTTACCGTTCCTTTTCTTTTCTCAAAAATCCCATACAAGCTACGTCGCCTCTCTGCCCAGAACAAGAAAGCAGCGGCATTTCCTCAATCACGCCTCCAGTCGAGGGCCTATAGTCGTTGTCTATTCTGACGGCAATGCCAAAGCAGAGGTTCCGACACAAACCGCAAAGTACAAGTGACATGTGAGCACGAAATTTCCCGTCAGCTCGAGGACGGCTCGTGAAGGACGAACTACAAACCACGAGCGCAAGCGAGCCGCACCAGAACAAGCATGGGTGCAAAAGCATCACACGATAACAATGTTGCGCACAAGCTACCAGTCAAATTTCCGAGCCCACACAGAAACAAAAACACACACACACACACACAACACGCACAAACACACACACACACACTCACACTCACACTCACACTCACACACACACACACACACTCACACACACACACACACACACTCACTCACTCACTCCCAGGCTCGAGCATAAAGGAAAGCATCGGAAGCCTTGATTGAAGTTTACATCCGGCCGGTCGTATTTTATTGCATTGTTGAGTGCTTTGCTTGTGCGACTTTCTACTACGCGGCATGTAGATGCTGCGTCATTCCCTGGTAGACCGAGCCGCCGGACCGTTTGCAGACTTCGCCAGTGGCGAGCCCTGAAGTCCCAGGGCCTTTCTTCTGGCTGGCATTGCCAAGAAATGCGTCTAAATGTAAAACAAGCCAGGATCCTAGGGTTTGGGGCACCTCATCCGTTTATGCGATAAAATCGCAGGTCCTCGCAGCCCAATGCTGGCCGGCACCAGGCTTAGAGATATGGTCTTCTGAGCAAGCGAACCCGCACTGAGACAGAAAACATTTGGGGTTTCCCCAATGAACCCTGAACTTTGAACCTTAAATGTCCTGCAAGGTGAGAACCTCTGCCGGACTCGAAGTCTTCGAAACAGGAGTAAGAGAAGGAGCTTCAGTTAAGGGTTTTAGAGTTCGGACTTGGGATCTAATTAATTTTTTTAGGAATCAGCAACCTACCAGTTGTTAAGCCTCTACTTTGTCGTCGGAACAGCGACGGCCAGATGCCGTCCCACGGCTAGGTTCCAACTTTTGGTTTCTAGCAATCAACCCCAAACCCGAAAGCAATCTCCTTGTCCGTCGAGAAAAGAAGCCTCGCTGGCAAACTTGTCGCTCCAGGACTCAATTCTCAATACCTCCAATTCACAGAATCCGTTCTGTATGGCTGCTTTGCAAGGGTTTAGGGGGTCGAGTAATTTGAAGAATGAGGGAGACAGCAGAAACCCCAGAGTTTTGAGTACAATACTTGGTTCAACTCAGCGGCCAAGCTTCGATCAACTTCGGACGACAGCCGACTGAGGCGAGTTCGTCCCTGGCAGCACGTTGCATGAGGACGAAACTCTTAGCCCGACACCCTATACGCAAATCCGCACACGACAAACACTAAACGCACTAAGCCCCAAACCCTGAGCCCTGAAAGCCACACTTGAAACCTTGAACCCGAACCTTGAGCCCTAAACTCTGAATGCTCTGGAATGAACTCTAACCTGTTCGATTGTCAGAGAGGTTCAGGGAAACAATCAAGCCATGATACTGCGCTGGCAGTTTATTCGGATTTGTCATGCTACTGCTGGACAAGGTCCTGCAGTACCTAAGTACGGTACCCTGAACATTGAACATAAAGTCACACTCCTTGCGATGGATACTGCAGGAGCTTGTGACATTCCTGTCTAGAGTGCTACTATGGTTCACTGGGCAGTTGGGAGGATACTGGCTTTTTCGAGTTATCAAGGCTTAAAGGTTTAGGGTTTTGGGCTAGGGTCATCGAGTCGTTCAGTCTTGGCGTCTGCGTGAGTTCACACTACCGTGTTCCAAGCAGCACTAGATAGGGTAAGCCCCAATATTTCAACGACCCTCATAGAAGCCGAAGTCTACCATCCACCAGCCGCACCACCAACAATATGCCAAGATATGAGGGACTGTCAGAGAGCGGGGACCCCTAATCTAGACAACGAGTAACAGGATCCGTGCTGATGCTGACTTACTGTAAGAGCCTCTAGACAAGGTGCCCCTGATGACTTGATGTTCAGGAACCTGTTCGGCCAATGTCCACAACCCACCATCCCCTTCAACAACAACAGCACCCCAAGATCAGCAGACCCTCTACATCAAGCCAAGCAAAGACAAGGAGCTTGACATTCACCCGTTGCCCACGGGCCTCTCACTGCAGCTGCTTGGGCTTCCAGGCCTGCATCAGTTCCGTCTGCAAAAGGGGGTCTGCGGCGAAATTTATGGGGTCAAGGATTCGGGTTCTAATTCTTTCGATGATGAGTTTTTTTGCATCAGGGATAGCCTATTTAGTGATAGTTCTTCAATGCCTTATTCAGTGATAGTTTTTAAGACTGGATCCCACTACTTATGGTCTAGACCCAGGGCTCCCTTGTCTAGAGTCTAAAGTGGGTGGTAGAGCGTCGTAGCAGTCGCAGTAGGCGTGGTTGTCGTCTTGGTAACAGCAGCAGCACAGCCTGAGGGTCGTAAACCCAAACAGAGCATGCAACCGAAGAACCCTGGGCCCTAAGCCCTAAGTCACAAAGGTCCAGGATCTTTGCATTTTCGATGATGGCCTCAGGCCCCTATTCTGCGACCGATGTGGCTGCGACAGAATCCTGTCGCGAGGCACAGAGGGAGAGAGCACAGCCAGAATCATCCGACTCAGAGAACCCTATGGAGGATTCACCTCTTGTAAAGGTGCACAAGGGATTCGGGGTTTAGGGTGGCGGGCTAAGTTCTTACAGCCCACTCACCTGCATATACGGGATACTGTACTACTACCTTATCTACGTCCCGAAGTCCTAGACTCATAAACCCTGCACCCCACACCCTTGCTGGGTTTGGGGATTCCTGGTGCAGGCCCTCCAGTCGCAGGTTAGTGCTGCCTTCAGCCCCGGCGACGCCACCGTCCCACGAGCTGCAATAGGGTACTTGCTGGGTGGAGCAATGGGTTTTCTCTTCCCCCGGATTCCTCAAGACCACTCTGGCTCTGGTCTTGAATATTGTTTGCGTCTCCTGTTGTTGGGAGTTGGAGTGATAGGGGACTGTGACGGGCCTCAATACCCCTTCGACTCTGCCAGCATTATCTTCATGACCACCGCGATTCTTACCCTGCCGTGATTGTTCTTCTGCTCGTGGCTGAATCAAAACCTATACGGCCAGTCGTTCCCCATGTTCTATTCTTTAGGCAAGACCATTGTCCTGGTATATAATGTAAGAACAGCAGCATGCACATTGCTTGCTGTTCTCCCAACAGTGATTCTCAGGTACATTTAGTTGGTTCCCGGCTTTATGGTGCCGCACTCGAGGGCGCTGACGTGGACGTTGTGGTGGCCTTTGCGACTTTAGTGAGTCAAAAGTTTGACTTTTCCCCAAGCTTCAACCCTAAATCCGCAACCTGAACCTGATCGAAATCCTGAACCCTCCCTTGATGGTTTCAGACTGGAATCCCTTTGCAGGATCATGGGCCTTAATTGGGTTTAAGAATTGGGACCTGCTTGATTTTTCTTCGTGATGCATGGGGTGAAAAGTGCGTCTCCTGTTCGTAACCTGACTCTTGCACTACTGACTGGGCCTTTGACCCTTTTATCACCAAGAGAACCTGTGAACTCGGCTGCAGATAATAAGGCCCCGAGTTCCGAAACCCTACAGAGTTGTGGATAATCTTGGCTCGGGACTTGTGGCCTCCAGACCTCCGCGAGGATACTGAAGTGCAGGGGACGAGGCAGTATTTTCGAGAATCATAGTATGGTTTGAGTTTTGGGAGTCCAGTGGAGCCAGGCGCAGCTAAGACTGACAAAGAGGAGAGGACGAGTAAAGAGCATAGCAGAATCAGAAGGTTGGTGCCTTGTACTTCGCTTCCTTAGCCGTGCTTTTTCGGAGCGCCCCTAGAAGTCCTGTATACTCGGTTGCCATGCTATAGCCTTTCAGGTAACTGTGCTTCTAGGGTGTGTTCAAGGTCATTTAAGGATTGTCAAGGGTGTCAGGCTCAGCACTGAAAGGGCAGAAACCCTAAGCCCTAAATACTCCGCTCCGCCCAAACGTTTAGCCTCACCAGGAAGTTACTGATCTTCAGTGGACGGAGAAAGCATTGGACATCTTAACAGTAGCAGTAGCAGGCTTTGGCAAGCTCCGAAACCCCTGATGGTGGAACGGGCTTCCCTACATTATGTCTCGTGGGATGCACTCGACCACGGCATGAATGCTCTGGGAATGGGGCCCAACCACGTACGTTGTCACACGGGAACACGAGAACCTGAAGTCTTTTGGGGGCCAAACATGCCGAAAATGCACGGGGCTCTGCGGGTCGAAGCCAAGGATATGCAGCTGCGGTATTGCCAGGAAGGGATTCTCAAGCTCTCGGAATTAGTTGCAGTAAGTTCAAGCAATTCAGGATTCCGGCGCCATGTATGTAAAGCAGCAGTGGTACGTACTGATTCCATGGAAGAACCGATTCACGATTGCTGGTGGGTGCCATTATCAAGGGTTTTCGGAGTCTCTGGGTGCGTCCAAGAGTGACAGTGGCAGGTCGAATTGCCCGCTCCCGAGTTGACAGGGCACTGCGAGTCAGGACTTACACAGCAGGCTCATGGTTAGCAAAGGGTCAACAGTTTCAATGGTTTTTGAGGTGTCATGGTGTTCGGGTCGGGTCTTTGGTCTTTGTGTGGCTTGAGCGCTTGGGGTGCTATTGCTTTCAGGGTTCATGGCCAGCTTATGGCTGTAGGGCTTCCGGATTTTGATTTTGAGCTCTGCAGAGTTTAGGGCTCTAGTTGCACCTACAACTCAAGTTTAGGCCCGTTGGGGTGTTGTAATTTATTTGTACCTAGTTGCGAGTATGACAACCTCGCTGTTACAGTTGCTTGCAACTTGCTCGCGAACCAGGTATTGCAGACTGTAGAAATGTGGAACGAATGAGCAAAGCACTTTTCGGCGACGGTAAAACTCATGTCTGCGTGCATGCTCCGGGATTGAACTTTGGTGAAAGAGTTCAGACTTGTGAAATGAAACCTGCAAGTCGGGTTCAGCATACCCCAGACCTGAGCCCTAAGGTAGCGAGATTCCCTGCAACAGCGGGCTTTTTTTGAGTTTACTTGCAAACCTCTGCTAGTCAGCTTTCCAGCACGGCCATACAAATCTACATCTTGAGGTTCCAGATCTCAAATATTCATACTGTATGCTCTTAGGAGCCCGTGCTTTGCTATTGGTGTCGTCTCTGGGCATGTTTTGAGCCTCAGGTTCGATGTGTTAGGTAGTCCCTGTATCCCAGAAATAAAACTTGTTCTGGCCTGCGCCATAATGAGCCCTACAACCTACATTGAAGGTCCACACACCCCTCACAGCCTTCGCAGAGGTCGCCCGACATCCAAGAGGCGGTCCTAGGCGAGAGTGATGGGCCAATGGCTGTGGAGGCGCCCGGCAGTCAGTTTCTTCTACCAACCCCAACAAGATCTCAGTGGCCGGCTTCGCGTTTGAGCTTGGTCTTTACTTGGTGCAGCGTGGACCCTAATCACTAAATAAACTAAACCTTACTGCATCATCCGCATCATCATTGTCACTTTCATCAACAGCGCATCATCATCATCAGCACGGTTGTCCGCACTGAAGACGCTCCGATGTATTCATGTGCGCCAACAATTAGAGTCATCTCGTTCCGAACCTTCGTCAGAAGCCCGACAAGTACCTCAAAGAGGCCTTCTAACAAACTTTATCAGACGATGGCCCAGGATCGCTGCCGGCTGCTGTCTTCTCGATCTGTGCTCCGCCTACAACGCCACTTCGAAGGCCTCGTAATCTGGCCTCTAGGGGTTTACGGTCTGGGGGTTTAGGGTTTCGGTGCCACCTTGGAGTCTTGCTGTGTAAGGTGACTGGCAAAAACAAGTTCATTCAAAATTAGTCAAACACCAACCCTAAACCCACTCACCCAGAAAGGACCGTTTTGGAAATCCGAGCCACCCCGAAACTTACAGATGGCCAAAATCTTTCACTACATTAAGTATCCTAGATGGTTTGAAGTGTCGCGCATGTCTTGTTATTGTTGGCGCTTACAGTGCCAGTTTTTCCATGAACAGCAAAGTGACATGCCGCGAAGACACTTCAAACAGTCAGTGTATTCCTGCGAAGACCCAGAAAGCCCTCCAACACCCTTTGCAGAACCCCAGAAAATCGGACAGAATGCTGGCCATCCTACATGTCAGTCTGAAGACCTTGAAATCCCAATATGCACAAGACCCCTTGAAGAACCAGGTGTCCGCAGCGATAAGTGGCACCGGATTGAAGCGGTCCTCGACACACGCAGGCTTATTCCGAAGCTTTGGGTGCGAAGAGTTTGACGAGCTTCGGGGTGTTGGGGCTTCAGGGTTCTACCGGAAAAATGAAAAAACTTGGAAAGTAGAATTTGTTACGGGCTGGAAGCACCCTACTAATTGAGGCCACCTTATTTGGAACCCTCAATGAAACTCCCACGAGTATAGGGTTCATAGAACGGTTCTCTGATCTTGCGCTGTTTGATATTATTGTATTGGTTTGCAATGCAAACTACAGCTTGTTTGGGCTTCTATAGGGATTAGAGCCAGATGTATGGAAGCATTGAAGCGGATTTCGGAGCTCGGTAGGACATATAATACATATATATATATATATACACACATACCTATATATATATTAATATTAATATAATTAACTATATATTATGGCGGTTCCAATATTAAGATTTTTGATAGAGCCTCAAGGGTTCCATGGTCTGGCGATTAAGTTGTGTTTTCAGCTGAGGGTTCGGGCTCATTTGGGAGTTATGACCCTCATCGCATGGGCAATCACAGGCTTTTTCCCCCATCACCTGTAAACTGCTCTGCCGACCGTAACCCTGGCACCTTATGACTAAAGTCTAGACTTTGAACCCTTGGGCCCTAACCCCTGCTAGCGCTAAAGCCCTAAAAGCCTTCACGCTAAAATCTCGGTTCCCTAAACCCGAAGCCCGAAAGACCTCATTTCTAAGAACCACCATCCCGTACTAAAGCTTGATCCTAAATGCTGCAACGCACTACGCTCAACGAGCTAAACTCTTAATCCGCTTAAGCCGTCTGTATGGGAGGTTCGAAAAATTGGACCCCACTATCGGCCTTGGCACTTGAGCTCCTTATTGCAAGCACCTTCAAGCTGGCATCCGTGATGCTTTGGAACCCCAACATAAGCCCAACATATGTCGGTCCTATGATCGCATTGCCACCTCGCCCTTTTGTGGCTTAACGGTGAGAGGTTGAGTTTGATGGGTTTATGGTCTAAGGATCTCAGGGTTCAGGATTTTGTGGCTTACGAGGCTAAGCAAAGTTATTCAAGTAGCTCTCTCAGTACCAGGTTGCAGGCACGTGCCGGCATTTGTGTGTGCCTGAAGCTCCTGCGAACCTTGCAGCTGAGCAAGTGAAGGGCACGGTTTCGGGAGGGTGGAGAGGGCTAGAGTCTAAGGTCCGGTTGATTTTGCAACAAAACAACGTTGCAAAGAGCATTCTACTGGTGATTACTAGTAGTACTTGGTATGAAGACCATCATTCCCAAGGTTCAGGCTTAAGCTTGATTGGGGTACTCGAATTGGCAAAAGGCATAAGGTTTGGTCCATCGGCGCCATCAACAATGTCGACGTTTTGGCTGCGGTTGTTGATCGCACCTGCCTCGGAGCAATGCGGGCATCGCCGTCACCAGCTTTGTGCCTGTTCCTTTGAGCCTGTTCTCAAAGGTTGCGAGTGCTGGTGAAACAAATTGAATGCCAATGACAGAAACACACCTCGTCACGCACACGAAGCATTCTGCAAAGTTCAGGTACACGTGCGGAGCTGTCGCATTCTGCATGCTTGTTGTCAGTCCAGCCACATGCATGTCTCGAAAGATGACAAGGTTCCGAGAGGACGGTATCAAGCTGCGCGTTAATGGTTGGTGTTTGTCGAAATCCCCCAAATATGATGTCTTTGATCAGCCCCAGACACGAGACATTCATCTCTGCTCGATATTTAAGACTAGAAGTTGACTAGAAGTCTAGAAGTTGATAAGGTATACGGTCGCGAATGGACGGTTTATGGAGATACTACGATGCTGCCCGAGACACCACACGGAGGCATTCCGTTACACGCAAATGAAACGGAATCGGTCGGAACCCATATTTCCCATGGCTTGCCCAGCACAGTCGTGTCTTGTCGGCATAGCATGTTTTCATTGCAATTCTGTTGCCCCAAACCCCGCTTTCAAATCCTAAGCAATGCTTGTCGGTATGGTATGTTGCATAGCGTCGCTTCGATTTTGGGTAAGGCAACATACAATCCCAATTATTGGTGTCTTCTTCCAGTCCAGCAAGTCAGATGTTTGAAAGGTGGCAGTCAATAAGGCAGCTGTGTCATTCAATCATGTTTTGTTGTCAGAAGTTTGGTCTGCATGTCTCCGTGCGCAACCCACCGATCGATTTTGCCAGGCCACTGCTACGTCTCTGCCACTCACCACCTGGGCATGCTGCTTTAAAGGTGGAGGCTCTTGCCTTATCTATTAAGTAGTGTGCATAAAGTACAAAGTTTAGCTTTGCATTTCCGTGCCGCGAGATGAATTTTCACTCGAAGCCCTATAAGCCCCTTATTTGTAGACCTCAAGCCAGGGTCATTGTAACTTGTGCACGCTGAACCTACTGATCTTGCTATGCATGTGCAGCTTGTCTTGTCCGGGTTGTGTGGCTTGGCTTCTTGTCCGTTTAGGTTGAAGGGTTAGGTACAGGTTTGAGGTCAAGCATTTGGGACTTATGTGTCGAAGATATGAGGCTTTAGGTACAAGGTTTATGCTGGGTTCGGCAAGGCAAAACGGTTTACGGGATTAAGGTTTGAGGGGGTTCAGGGTTTAGTGTATGTTTCGGCTTGCTGGCTACTTCCCATGTGCCCTTATAGTGCTAGGCCACGAACCTTTGGACATTCTCACGCCTGGTTTGGTCTTCTTCTGTTGGAGTCTTGCCAGTGGTCGCAGGTTCTTGCTTACATCAGGCTGCCTGTTTAAAATTCTTGTCAGCTTCATGTCGGTGTGTAGTGCAAAGTTGAATTGAGATTGCACATTTCGTGCAACCGACACGTGTTCCCCCCAATGCTTAGACGGTCATCCGTCAAGCCCTGTCCACGTCGCGTCCATCTGCATGAATCCCACCTCAATGAAAGCTGGAGCTCAAGAACCGTGACCACAGCTTGAACCCCTAAACTCCCTAACCCCCGACCCCTCCCCGAACCGTGAATCCCTACGGAGCCCAAACTACCCGACAGGTGGGCTTCGACCCGAGCCTGGCAGCAGTGCAAAAGAGTTCGATGCTCTCTTCTCTGGACTTCTCACACGAAAGCAGGGGTTTTGGGGGTGGCTACTTTGGGAGGTTATTAGGGTTTAGAGGCTTCTGGACAGTTTGGGGTCCCTTATTGAGAACTTAAAGCTACGTGGTGCGTGAGAGGAGAGACGGACCCCGAATAGAAGGATGCAAAATGAGAGTTTCAGGTTCGTAAGGAGTGCCACATAAAGGGACACCTAGTTCTAAGAACCCTGTTGGAAGGCTTTTTGAAGTGCGGTTGCAAGGTTGCTACTAGCTACAGAGTTGTGTGGGTGTATATAGGATTCGTGTAATGATGTTCACTTTTTCTGCATGTTTACAATGGGTCTCAGGGGCTTCGGTTTGAGTGTTGGGTGTGGCCAGAGTAGGATTCCGGTTTCAGCAGTTTCAGGTTTTGGTTACAGTTAGGATGCGGGCTCCAGTTTGGGAGGTTGAAAGACAAGGGATGCATGGTAGCATACAGCCCCGGGTAGCCGGATCCTTCCTGCAAAGCAGCACTCACAGCGGAACCCATTACCTTTGCGACCCTCCTTTGACTTAAGTTCGAGCGTAGCCCTGCACATGAACATAGATCCAAAAAAGACACTGCACCAAGAAATCCAGACATGGGAGTTTTCCAAACAGGGGTGCCATGTAGACCTCAAACCAAGGCGATCCTTATGTAGCACGAGCTTTCCACCGAATGTTTAACCCATGGGTCCACGCTTGGGGTTGGAATCTTTGCCGGTTTATACATAGGGCTTGGCGTAGCATTCGAGTGCAAGGGCTGCTGGCGGTGGTTCATGATGGTCGTTGTGGACGTTGCTGCAGATGCTGATGAAGATGGTCAACATTTATAGGACTGCGAAGATGAACATAAAGATTAAGATGAGGCTACTGCTGCTGATATCGTTGCTGATGCTGCTAATGATGACGATGATGCGGAGGAGGGTGAGGACGAGGATGAGCAAGGTCGCAGTCATGATTGATTATGATGATGACGATGTTGTTGATGATGAGGATGATGATGTTGGTTATGATGATGAAAGCCCAAAGCCGTGCGTGCCACCCAACCGTCCTCACTTGCCAGAGGCCTACGTAATTGGTGGTCATGCAGACAAAAGAGAAACTCCTGCCGCTGGATGGGTCAATGCTGTTTCAAGCAGGTCAGAGTACTCGCACAATCAATAGCATGAGAGCTCGCAGCGGCAAGCTCGCCTGCGATGAGCACATCGGCAAATTGTCGTTCAGATGTGGGGAGGTCTTCGTGGCGACCACGGCTGCTAACATGCGTGTGCATGTTCCTGGACCCGAGCGATCCAATTCAGACCCGTGCACAGGGACTCGAATCTCCCAAGCCCTAGCTAGGGAAGGTGGGTACCGAAACCTCAACCCGAAAACCCCTCAAACCCCTCACCGGCCTCAACCGAAGTCCAAAAAGGCCGAAGCCCTTCAACCCTAAACCCACGGACCCTTGAACTCTTGAAGCGCTAGTCATATATATATATATATATATATATATATATATATATATTATATATATATACAACTTTGAACCCCGAAAGCACCGAAGGAGGGCCCATCATTGGCCTTAGCTCGTCTGATTCGGCAGTGGACCATGGCCCGGAGAGTGGCCAGGAACCCCGGTTGGGTTCAGGAGTTTCCGGGTTCACAGCTCCAGGGTTTTGGTAGGTGCTCAGGTTTAAGGTTTTGGCGAACTAGAGCTCAGGGCCTCTAGGGTTGAGGGGTTTAGGTGTTCAGGGGTTCCAGGATGGAGAGCTTAGGGTTTGTGGAGTGGCTTTGTGCAGTTAGTTGGGTTCCGGGTGATGAAAGCTCCAATGGTCCAAGCTAGAAGGGCCACTGTCTTTTCAGATCTCAGGAGGCTCCAGGCTGTGTTGCAAGGAATTGTGGGAGTTTCCAGCATCTTCAAACACATCAGGAGCTTTGACTGAAAAGTGATGGGATCTGATGTTTCGGGTTCAAGAAGTTGAGTGGAGCTTGCGGTGTCTCGGGCTTGAGGTGATCACCCTGTATACCCCAAACCCATAAGCCCTAAACAGTTTGCTGGTTAGGGTTACGGCTTTGGGGGCTTGGGGCATCATCGGTGTCTGCAGAGCTGGCGGCCCTAACACGTCTGTGCATCTTGACATTCAGCGTCTAGGGCAAATGAAAAAAATTAGATTCTTCAAGATACTCTGTTTATGCATGGGAAGCTCCTCCGCTATTGAAGGGCGTTCCATAAGTCTGGCATGCATCACTACGGGAATGATGGCATGCCCCTTCAAGCCTGAACCCCTCCGCATCTATGAAGTTGAAGCCCGAATTCTTGACATCTTACCCACAGGGGCCCAGGTCCCCGAATTTTAGAGCTCTGCGCACAAAATGCCACACGCTAAGTGGGTCTTGGCATTGGCCCCCTTGTTGCCTGGGCATTGGGCTGAGGCCGGTCAGCAGGCTGGCTATCCTTCCGGTTTCGCCACGCGGCTGCAGCCAATTCGGTGTCTTTTTTTTTGGGGGGGGGTTTCTGGCGTTTTGATACAGAGGCGTTTTTCACGGTCGTCTCCTGCGAGCGTAATTCCCTGTTCAAAAATGCTGTGCGACCAAGCATCCTAACACGCAACGCTGTATTACTCTAAAGCAGACGTAACTGGCTAATAGGGATTATTTGTCTTGCGCCAAGTTGTTGACGTCTTAGGGTTTATGGTTTCGGGGGGGGGTGCATGTGAAGATTACAGTGAAGCCCAGCTTTTGTCCGAACAATAGTCTTGGAAGCTCCGTCTCAAAACATCCGTTTGGGCGGATCTTGCTCACGCGCAAGGGCCCTCAACTTGGAACGTTTTCAGGCTGTCTCAAGCTCTGAAGCCTTAACCTGTAAACATCGAATGATGCGTTCATTTCAGTCTTGCAGATGCAGTTGCCAAACCTGGCAGAGGAATGCAGAGGAATCGGGGCTCAGTCGCGAGCTGCAGCCAATCGCAGTCATGGATTTCAGTCAACTTTGAATAATACCACAACAAATTTAACGACGACAGTTTTTTATAGAGCGAGCAAACGGCTGAAGAGCAGTGTGGATAGCAAAACGGGTTGGACGTTCAATGCAACAATCATGGGAATCATATGCTCGACTCAGACTTTAAACTGCCTGCTGGTGACAGCAGTGCTGAGAGAACCGCATGCTGCTTTCCAGGCAGCAAAAACAATACACAAGCAAGGCACAATGGCAAAGCCCAGGCCGGCTGTCAGGCGGGTGTCAGAAAGAGTGTACGACCTTCCTGGCGTGGGCTGTTCAGTTTCCTGGCCCCGAAGATGTAGGAGTTTGGGCCCACTGCGCCTTGCAGAAACTGCCGTGTTTGCTTGCTTGAGGCATGGTGCCTCCTGGCCGTGTTTTATTGCCAAGGCCTGTCGGCGGGGTGTGACTGAGGGACTTCTGGTGTAAAGTGGTTCGAAAGCACCCGTTTGGCTACAGGTTGCAGGCTATCGGGCCCAAGCCAAGACCAGGCAGCAGCAGCAATGCAAGATTGCTTCTTCGAGTGCCACCCCTGTAGCTCCTGCAGTTCAACTCCAGTTCAGTCCAGACGACTCTACGACCCTTCAACTTACCGCAATCAAATACAGCAAAGATGTGGGACATCCTAATCAGCTGTCTAGTGGATTGTTGCCAGTATAGCTAGCATTGCGGCCCTGAGAAGCATCAATAAACAACGTATAGCGGATACCTCAGACGCAGGATGGGAACAGCACTCGCACAGAAGCCTAGCTGCTTCAGTTCGCCGACTGGAGCCCCCCCTGGGCAGCCAAAGCCCACACGATTGGATCGATGTGCTGACCTCGGCTGAGCTTTGGAAGGGACAACGGAATCTTACCCTCAGGGAATGGGTAGCTTGGTATGATTCAATTTGTCTGGATTGCACTTCTGTTTGCATGTTTCGTTGGGGGTCTTCAATTTCCTGAGTATCGGAATGGGCGTCGGAAACTGCTCGTATGTACTTGGCTTGAATTCTTGAGAGCATCTCAGACGGGCAGGGTTGTCTGTAGTCAACATTGGCCGCACAGTTCTGACCTATTCTGCTTTTGCCATGTCCACTGTTGCAGTTTACAATGCATCTACCGAGCACCGACAGATCATTGGTCGTTTTACGGTTTCCATGTCAGAGTTTGACTGCGCACTTTGTAGGTAGAGGTTTGGTTGTCTCAAGCCCTGGATCTTCTGAACAAATGAGATCCGCTAGCTGCTAGCTCGGAGTGAAGGCTCTGCGAAGTACGTATGGATGCTTTGTTCACCCACTTCTGCTGTGATCGTCATGCGAAACAATCCCATGAGATGCACCGCTTGAATCGGAATGGTTCAGCACTTGGGCCATGCACTCTGGCTTCGTACTCGTGATCTTGTTCCGTGCCCGATTTTTCCAAAACATGAGCTAATCCGAGGTATGTACTTATTCGCTACAGGCTCCCGGCCGAAGCAGAAGAAAGGGAGAACTTACGCGAGTAATCTACTTGATTGACCTGGCCTTTGGAGGCGGCATGTTGCACTTTCTCCCCATGGCCCATATGCATTATGGGGATTTCTTGTCAAGATGTCCTCACATTGCAGCTTAAACTCAAGCATGTGCCTCTTTTGGCACAGGGCATGTGTTTGGCAATCTACTGACCATAAGCTTACTGATTCTTAGGCCATCCGGCCCTGGTTTTTTTTGGGGTGGGGCCGGGGAAAACAACACGCCTGCAAACCCTAAACAAATCTTGACCCCCGAAGCTTCAAACAAACCCCACAAGCTGCTGAATCCTGACATCCTACACTCACACCCAATTCTCTGCGCCTAAACACTCCTGAACCCTAAGCCTGCACCCTCCTTATGAAACCCTGCAAGCAAAACCTTGTCTATGTTTTGCTTGCAAGGGAAGGTTCCGCAAGCCTGTCCTCATAAGCGAGAAGGCTTTGTCGGAGGCTGGAGCTACTGTCTGAGAATATCTTCGGAGGCCAAAGAACCTCCAACCAATGCAAAAGCTTCTAAAGGTCTAAGGCTGGCAATGATGCAACACATGGCTGTTTATGGCATGCTGGGGGGGAGGGGTTGGGTCGCGTAGCTTGGTCTTTGTTTATCTGAGGTTCTTGGCCACACTCGATTGGTGTTGTGAGCCTCTAACGATAATTAATCTTCATGGGACAAAACCCATCATTGCTTCATGCGCTCTAGGTGGACGAAAATTGTCGGTTCACCTACCCACCCACCCAGGAAGGTTTTGCTTCGCCCAGCCCCGAACCCTAAAACCGTGAATCCTAAACACCAGGACTCCAAACCTAAAGCCATCGAAAGCCTACACAAGCACCCAAATGTAATTACCTAGTTGCTAGACCCATAACTAAGCTGAAAAAACAATTCATGGGTCTGAGTACCTCCATGTGCGTCCAAGCAGGTTTAAGGCTGATGCAGAGGATCCTGCATTCTTCATCGTGTCATACAATTCAGAAAGACCCCGCAAGAAGCATCTTCGGAACGCTTGGTACTTTGTTGAAGCCTTTCGTGCAAGTCCAGCAACATGGGCAGCTTGTCTTCCAGCAATCTTGGCAGCCATTGCTGCTGAGCGTCATCTTGTTAAAATGATGGTGAGCTGTATCCTCAGAATTGGGTATGTGCCGAGTATGTGCCCGGTGACATTCTTCGCAAGAAGGAGCAGCAATGACAATCAGTCTATATGATGAATTCGTCGTTTATTGATGCTGTTTTGGCTGCTGATATATTTCTCTGCAAGAGTGCAATGGCGAGGCTGCGGCTCTGCTACCTGGCTTCTTTGCTTTCTATGCGGAGCATTTCCGGTGGACAGAGGAGGCGTTTTGTAGCTACTGAGTGGGTCCCTTTCAAAGTTGAGTCCGAAACGCTAAATTCCAAGATGCTTTGAAAAGGTGCTTCAACCCAAACTCTCAATATCCGCAAACCCAGTGATGTCTGTACAAGTCATTGGGCATTGACAACTTTGGCTTTGAAGGCTTTCTGACGGACATCTTCGAACTTCGACATCTGCGCCTTTCCTAAACCTTTAAACCCTAGCACCTAAAGCCTTCAAAGGTCACAGCCTGCTAAGGCCGTAGAACCCTAGAGTAGAGGTTCTAGGACTCGGGCCGAAGAACATATGCGCCACGTCGGTTTTTCGACCCTCAGAGTTTGGAGGCATCAGGCTTGTGGGGTGGAGGCTTCTGCGGTGTTGGCTGATGGACGAAACCTTGCCGTGTCCAGTACCAGTCATAGACTACTATGCCGGGTGATGCATCCGGGGTATTCAGGTCAAGTTTCTGAGCAGGTCGTGTCTACACGCCTCGGCCGACGAACATTCCGGGCCTTGCAGCCTTCGCCGCATCCCCGAAGTCTAGTTACGAGCGTTACTTAGCTACTTCTTTCTGGCTGAACCTGTCAAAGCTTTTTGGTTTCTGGTTCGTGCCTGAACTTGCTCAAGTCAACACTTGTTCCTGGGCCTTTCTCCGAGTGGGCTTAGGGGTTCGGGGATCTTCTGATTCTGGTAGCTTCCCACGGCATCGATTTTGCAGGACCGGAAATCGTTCTGCTTTGAGCACACTTGGCCAGCACACGAGCTCGAAGGTTCGTGGATATCTACGCATGTAAGATAGTGGTATCTGCCAATCATAGTTGCATTCCAAAGCCCCATGCAAAGCACTGAAGCCCTGACCAAAACCGCATGCCGTCAACCTCAGACCCTGAGGCCGAAACGCGCAGACAAAGTGCTGTGCATCGAAGATCCGCTGGAGCCGGACTCCGATTTGGTGTGATCCTTACACGACTTAGGGTGCAGGGCTTGTAAGGTGTAGGGAGTTCTTTGACACCCAACTTTGAGGGGCTTCGGCTTGGGGTTTCCTGAAAGTTGGGACTTTCGAAGTTCCGGGATACTGAGTAAGCAAGATCGGGTTTGACACATACATAGAACACTCGGAATTCAGGTTCGCCGTTTAGGCAGAGCGTGTTGGCTTGGGGTTGAGATCTCAACAATTTCGATTTGGGGTTTGGGACCTGGGATATACAGTATGAAGTTGCAAACATGGCTCGTGATATGGAGAAGTTTACCGTGGGCCCAATATGAAAATGAAAGTCTGCAGAATGCAAAACTGTCAGGATGCCGACCGTGTTCTTACTGAAGTCTGCTCAAGAGTTAGAATGTGTGGCCGGGGTTTGACTTGGAGCGTTGATGGATTTCTGAAGGAACCAAGAACTCATAAAGTATAAGGGTTGATCATGCTTGTGCACCAAGATCACCAGCTGCAATGCCATCACTCCCGAAAGCATAAGGTCGTCAGCCTACAACTCTCCCGCACCATCGTCAACATGTCGGTCACGATCATCAATCATCACCACCAATGTCATAACCTTCCACCACCCCTCCATCATCATTGGTGTCATCAGCACCATGCTCACCGACAGCATCATCACAATCGCTGCATCGCCAGCGTCGCCGGCAAGATCATAGCTCCGGATGCAGAGAGGGCTTTGTCTAATGGGTGTGACTGATTCTGAAGGCCGGCAGCAGTAGCCACCGTCAGGATGTACTGAAACATAACAAGGCTCGCATCTTCGGAGATGATGACGATGATGATGATGTTTGTCAAGATGATTCCAACGCTCAGGCTGACAATACGGCGGGTGATGACGAGCGTACTCCACTCGAAATAACAAGTCACCCCAATCCACAACTGTCCCAGACTCCCGAAGGCCCTTTCAAAGACGATTCTGCTGCCGCGGCCCACCGCGTTGAACAGTAGGCTCAGTGTACCCGGACCGCTCAGATCCTGCTTTCACCGCACCGTGCCCTGAGGCGGCCGCCTATTTGTCTGCCGGTCGTGATCGGAGGCTCCGAGCCGAGCTCCGCCGTTCTGTGCTCAGAAGCTGTGCGGCTGAGCATCGCTGTTCTTGTATGACCAGAGAGGGCATTCCTTCTAGTTTAAAGGCTTCGAGCGGGGTGGCTGTGAGGTTTCTGGGTCTTGGACTAGGGTCTACTGGAGGTCAGTTGGTCAGTTCTAGGTAGTTGAGACACCAACGGGTGCACAGACAGGCCTCGGGAGATGTTTCACTCCGTCCGTACCCGCCCAACCCCAAGCCCAGTTAGTTAGACTCCAAGGTTTGCAGCGGGGGTCAGTCTTGCCTGCATCCTCATGAGCTTGAGCTAACCCTGAACCACAGTCCAAGGTATCGTGCTGCGCCCTTGTGAAGGAACTTAACCCAAAAGGGCTTCATAGCGAACAAGCGGGCTATCCTCATTAATATCATTATTGTATTGCAGGTTAAAGTTCTGGAACAATATCCCAGAAAACTAGAAGTAACTGTGCATTCGTTTTGCTCTGGAAGACATGAAGGTGATTGTTAAGTTTAAGCACTTGAACCCGCAGGCTGTAGCATCACGTTCCCAAAGGACAAGCACTCCCTTTCGGGCTCTGAGCCTAGCCGAACCCGAACCTTTAAGCCCTATAGACTTCTACCTCAAGTGCGAACCTGAGTCACTGAAAGCCCTAGCTGCAGTGAAATCCCGAGCTGCACTGGATTGCGATTTCTTAGATTCCTCCTCGCTGAGGTGCAAAGCGACTTCTAAGGCGAGGCCCAGGCCATAAAGTCAGGGGAGTTGATGGCTCAGGTCCCAAACCTTAGCCTTGTAGATCCTAAAACTCTAAATACCTGGACTTAGCGCGCTTCGTAGTTTTTGTTTAGCGTGCTGGCTACTGGGTTGGGTGGTCCAGGGCCAAGGGAGATGATCTTTGACGACTTGGGGTTTGGAGTTCAAGGCTCTGGAGGCCAAGCCGGAAAAGTCCTTGCTCCAAGCAGCAACACCCTGGCATAGGGTTTCGTGCCCTGGAAAAGGTACACATCGATTACGGGGCCTCATCCTGCTATTTAGGCCTGCAGTAGTTACATGCGACACTTTGAGGCACCACTGCCCGGGATGCCAACGACATCGATCTCTGGGTGATCGCCTGAGATCTGAGGGGGGTACAGGGTTTAGGAAGTTTGGGGCCCAAGGGCTTGGGGTTCGAGATAGTTCTTGCGCTATGTTCGTTTATAGCCCTATCCCCGATCCCCGGAGTAGCCAGCGTACCTTGCCCAAAGGGGCATTACGGGTTCAGGATGACTCCGTTTCCTTAAACGACGCACAGGTTCCTCTCGGAAGCGTGTACAATGAAGAAGATGAACTCAAGGACATACTCGTTGTTCATTGTTTTGTCCAGAGTTCGGGCGTGACTCAGAATCCTGGGCCCGGGAGCTTGAGCGCAGCATAATCCTTCATCATAAACTGGGCTGATCATTGCTGTTCAAACATGGGGCTCGCTTCAAAATCTAGAATGCCTATAATATGGTATTGAAGGAGACCATAGTCAAAAGGCCTCAAAGCAGAACAGCCTGCACCGCTGCCACGTGGAACTGCAAAGGCCAAGTGCTTCCGCCTTCGCAGGGACGTATAGCACTGAGAGGCCCGGGAAGGTCTCCGATTCCGAGCTTACGGTTCGCAGTGGCTCACAGTGGCACAAGCTTCAGTCTTCAGATGGAAGACGATGGAAGATTCAGAGCACAAGCTACAGCAGCGCTACAGTTAGGTCAGGATTTAAGGCTTTTGGTGCATATAGGAATCTCTTCTGGTTGTTTCTCTCGGGTGCAAGACGAGAGGCTCTCTTTGTCCTCTTAAGTGCCAAAGTGCGGCAGCCAACATTTCGGTGTGACACGGGTTCTTGCGCAGAAGCTGAATACTAACTTCCGCCGCAAGCCCCTGTAAACTTTCAATCGTCGGCAGGCAGAGCTTTATTCGATTTTGGACTTCAGCAGGCCTGTTCCTCAAGAAGTGCGTATCGACGGATCAACATTTAGTGCCGAAGTTTGCGCGTAAGCGCTTCGAAGTTTGATGTGGTGTTAGGTTGGAGCGCAGTTGGAGTTTGTGTTAGGTTTCCGACTCCGGTTTGTTAGTAGCTTCGGAGTTCCGACTGTGCCAAGTAAGTCAGTCTCGTATTTCGGTTAGACTTTGGCAGATGCCTCGAAACAGGGCAGGTCTGACGGGGTTGATCTTGCGCACTGGCCCCCAGATCTCGCAACCCCCAAAACTCTATCATGCATGATTCACGTTGTCCTGTAGAAAATTTCAGAACAGCTCCAAGAAGCCTGCTGTTTTTGAAGGATCTGACCGTTGCGAAGAGGGTCAGAACTACTTCAGTTGTCTTACAACTATGGCCTGCATAATCTGCCTGTGCCTGTTTTCTTACAGCCTTACATAAGGCTTTGACGGGCTTCAAGCTGAGGCTTATAAGGCTGTTTAGGTTCACGGGGTCTGGGGTCACGGCCTGTGCCTTGGAATTGAAACGATTCGGTTTGGGGTTCGGGAATCAAGAGCCAGTTGGGCGCTCGGTCTTCTCTGTTATTCTAGAGATACGGGCCCCCACGTTTTTGCGGGTCGCCGTGCTTCTTTCAGCTTGGCTTCACACACGCTGAAGAACGGAGTTCGCAGGATTCTGGCGCACCGAAGCCGACGTCTACTCCATCGTTGGCAAGAGCCTCCGCGAGTATACAAGCACAAGATTTGTGTCCTCCTTAGCCTCGGACTGGCTTGACTGACTGAGTTTGTTTATTCCATGCACCACCTTTTGATAATCACCATGGTTGGACCAAAGCCCGGAAGCCCCAAGCCCTCAAGCTTACCCAAAGCTCAATGTTCAACTTTTGAGCCTCTAGGCCCTCCTGGTCACGCTTCTTGCGGGTTCTGTGTTATTTGTTCTGGGAGCCCATATGAAGGTCCCCCATTTTATGCACACATCAGGCTCCTTCGGCAACACTCCGCTGTCTTCCTTAAGGCCAGGGGCACGCTTGCGTGAGAGACGGTCCCCGGCCCCTGCACCCAGCCCACCTGAAACAAAGAAACCAGCCCCAAAACCCAAAGCCTCACAGCACTAAAACCTTGAAACCTCAAACTTGAAACCCAAATCCTCAACCCCTAGAGCCCGATCCATTCAACCCTCACCAACATTGCACTTACCGTGAACAGGGGTTCTATCTGGTTATAGAGGTCTCTACATCGCTTATAATACTCTGCAGGTCGAGGTGCGAACCTGTAAATCAATATGCCCGAATCCCATATTAAGGCTTGATGAAGTGCGTTCTTCCCGGTAAGCCCAGACCTTAAAGTTGCAAGTGGTAGTTTGGGGAACGGTAACCTGAGTTGGAAGAGCTCGAGGCCCACAACCCACTCCAGAACAGACTTCTCAAATGATTCTTTAATCGAGACGTGCTACAGACAGGCTGTGTCGCCGTCTTTAACTCTAAACCCTAAACCCACGTCCTTTCGGAAGGGACTGTAGTCGAGTCCGGAACAGGACGCCTGATGCGAACGGTCTGATGCAAACCGTGGTGGTTCGAGGACAAGGAGGAGCCGACAGTCCTTGCGTTCGAAAGCTTGAGCAGTGCTTTGAGGTTTCAGGCTTTAGGGTTTGCACAGTGTGGTCCGAATCGCTTCGAAGACTTCACCGCACCATTTGCAACCTAAACTCTACACCAAAGATGTCTGATAGGCCGGGCGGTCATGCTTGCTCTGCGCTTTGCGCTTTGCGCTGAGTATCTTCAGCTCTTCATCAGGGCAGGGCTCCCGATGCCCTAAGGGCTCCCGAGAGGCAGGTTCTCCGTAGTCTTCTGTTAATCCTATGACCTATGGCCCCAGAAACAGACCGAAACCTTCAGAAGCTGCCCATGTTTAAGTTGATGTTGTTTAGGTTTAGAACCATGCGGAGGTTGGGAACTTACCTGGGGCCTGGGGTTGAGGATGGACTTGTTCACATGTCCTTGCATCACCGCTGACATTCTTTGTAAAGCTGGCATTTGGCCCTGATCTTGCCATATACCAAGTTAGGATGACTTGCGCAAGAACGAACTGTAAATACAGGTACTGTTGCGCTTCGTTCAATGCCGGAGGTAGTCTGCTATTGTTGGGACATCCCCACAGACCATAAATCTTCAATAGGCAGACGTGTTGAAAGCTTGTGTTGTCAAGCTTCATGGACCATAGCCAATACAACCTGAGCCTAGATCCCAAAGCGTAAAGAAACCTACACTCTACACCTTATCCAGTTGACCTTGCTTTAAATGAACTCTCCTGTGATTCGCCCGTGTCCATATCCGCGCCCTTTGCTGCCGGTGGATGCTGGCCGGCGGCCTGTCTTTCCGGTTGCGCAGCGCTGCAAGGATGGGCTTTCGGGTTATGCACCTATAGAGGAGCAAATTCCCTACAACTGACCGGTGGAAACGCGCCGATAAGTGATGGGTGGATGTCGCTTTGTTCGAACACTTTGGTTACCCTGCTTTCCTTGTTCATGCTGTCTTTGCTTTATTCCTTCCTGCTTGCTTGTACGTTGGGCAGTCTGTGCCAGGCTTTTTAACTTGAAAGTCCAGTATTCAATTTAAGAGACGGGTATTACATCGCGATCGCTTGGCCCCAAGTTTCGAAACCCTAAGCCGCACAAACTAGTCAGAAGACCAAGCATGGATGCAACCCTGAACACTCAACCTTAAACCCTGAACCTGAGGGTCTAAGATTTACTGACAGGTGAGCCAAAGCTGCTCACTTTTCATGGCCGCGCTGGTCTCTCAAGGCCTGTGCAACTAGAATGCTGTGCCCAGGATTTGCGTTTTTAGGGTTTAGTGGAAGGTTGGGCATGAGGGGTGTAAGGCTTATGGGTTCAGTGCTTATAGACTCTGCACCCAGAAAGAAAGTAGGCAGTTGAGGTTTGGATTTGCAGCATTCTGGTTCGGATGCTTGCGACTCGATTTAAGATTCGGGTCGACGGAAGACAGGATGTTTCGATTGACAGGCGAATCCTTCAAACTCTGAACCCATTGACAGACCAACTGAGCCAAATTTGCAGAGGATGGGAAGGTGACGATGACAAAGACAACGGTGACTATGAGGATGATGAAACTGCCAGGAGGATAATGATGATGACGATCACGAACGGAGCTGCTTGATTTGTTTTCACTGTTATCGATTCATATCGCTAAGGTCCTTTTCCTGCCTTTCCCTAGACCCTAAACCCTCACCCCCCCATTCTCGAGTCTGAACCCAAAACCCAAGCACAAGAAGCCCCTAAACCCGCCTAAAAACCCGCAAAAAAACCCGCCTAACTCCAGGCCTGGCCTCTCGGGCCTCGTCTGATTCGCCGGGCACAGTTCCGCCGGCCGCACTGCACACAGCGAAAATCACTGGGGCCTACATTGCGGCGATAGGCCGGGGCTGAAGCTTAGACGGCCTGGGGTTTAGAGGGTTTGGTACTTAAGTTTGAAGGTCCAGGGTTCACAGGGTTCAGTAACAGTAGCGTCCGGTATTTTAGGGGTTCAAGGGTTAGGGTTCGCATAAGAGCCCAGCTGTTATCGTGAATTGTATGGTGTACCACGCATGCATAACCTAAGTACTTATAGAAAGCTGCAGAAGGCCTGTGCGAATCGGGGTTTTGCAGGTTGATTCAAGCGTAGAGCTTGGGCGTGGATTTTCCAGATGGTTTGCTGCTTTCGACCCTTCCGATGTTGTAGGTCAGGAAAAGTAAAGAGAATCCTAAAACCTTTAGATGTGTTGTTGAAGCTGGATGGCCTCGACAACTTCTGAGGCATTTGCCTGGTGGTGGCGCCGACCACCCTCTTCGGCCTCGTCTTTGACGTCGCAGAGTTGCAGCGCCTTTGGATTCGAGTCTTCGGCTCCCTCTGCGCGCTGCTTGGATGGTACTACTTCGGCGCTGCTCGAGACGGTATCTGGGCAGGATTCAGCTCCGAATTTCTGAATCAAGATAGACGATACATGAACTGTTTCAGTCGAAAAAGACATGAATCAACCTATCCCCAGCTGGCTCACATTGTTCAGCCCTTGTGCGACTTGCTGGACCAAGTGCACCTCGGTGTCATCATCCTACGAAGCTCCCAAGCTGGCCCAAGCTGAGCTGAAGCCAGAAACCTACACCCGGAGCTGATGCTCATGCTTTATCCGGATGTCTTGAAATCCCCTGGACACTGCCCTCGTATACGAACACACAAATTCTGGAGCCAAACGTCTTCAGGTTTTCTGAGCTCTCCAGTATTGCTCCTGTCTCCGAGCACCTTTATAAAGAACAAAACATTGAAACATCCCACCATTTAAACAGTCTCTTATCTCCCTGATCCAGGAAGCCGGGGTTTCCTGGAAGCCACGGTATCGGGTCGCTTCGTCTTGGCACTGCTGCTTCTGGCCATCGTTGCCTCCGAGGTCTTCGGAGTGAGTATGATGAGATTGTGTCCATTTATATGGTGTCACTCGTGCTCCCAGTTACCGTTTGTCGTCGTCGTAGTAGTTGTTGTTGTGGTTGCGTTTGTTTGCACGATGCGGCAACCACTTCTTCCTGCTTAGCAGCAGTATCGATGCCTGCTGTCGTTGTCGGTGCTGTCATCAGACCATAACCTTCCCTCTTACGATCCGATCCCTACGTCCAAAACTGTTATCTACCCTGAAGCCGAAACCCGAGCCTGAGCCCCAAACGCGCTTCCAGCTGGACAGGGAGTGCATCTACCTGACACCGGAGAGTCCTTTGCCTCCTGGTTTCGATCCAGCTCCTCGTATGCAAAGGCCTAACGCATGGCCACCCAAACAATGAGGGACCTCAAAGGTAGCCTCGGCTCTTTGGGTTTTGCGCTTATGTTTCAGACTTAGGTCAAATCGTTTTGTGGCATGTTAAGCAACATTTGCAGGCGGTCAAGACGGGCACACTCGGTGCTTGCTTTGGGCTTGGCTGGAGTTCGGGACTGCTAGTCGTCCTCACCTCGAACTCTACTAAGACTCTACTACAACACAAAAGCCTGCATTCGGAGCCCACCCACATGAGCTCGACGTCATCGCTGGGTGCTGGCATATGATTATGATGGATAGTGCAGGGGCTTGTCCATCACCAATACTGATGGCTTGAAAGAGTTAGGTGCTCTTGATGCTCAGTCGTCGGTTTTGTCACAGTTTTGTCTCCCAGGTTCCTAAGCCAAGTCTTTGCTCTGCATGTAAACACCTGGTTCATAACAAAGCTTCTTAAATGCGATGCGACTCGCGGCCGCTATCATAGCGCGTAGCAGTGGGGTATAAACCAGCACCCTCCTCGAACGTGAAAACTACAGCCTTAGGTCACATGGGACTGGTTCTCCTCGCCGCCACGATGCTGGGTCAAAGCAGACATCCTTTTGGTGCAGGTCAGGTTGTACCAATATAGCTGTGATGCTACAGTAGTCCCATCGCAGCATGCCTGAAAATAATGGAGTAGTAGTAGCAGCAGCTGTTGCAGTTGCTTTTCAACTGCACCTGAGTTGCAGTCGCAGGAGTGGCAGTCGTCGTCGTAGTAGTCGCGGTGGTGGTGGGCGGGATGGGAGTGTTCGAGAATGAAGGTAACATTTGCAGAAGAGAGTTAGCAAAACGCTCCTGGCTCAGTCTTCCCTAAACTGCAGCTTGCGCACCTGCTCTCCCACTGGTTATCTTCAGGTCTGGTTCAAGCATCTAGGTTTAAGTTTGAATGAACCCGGGGACGCCGAGGAATGCAGCTGGGGCAGCTGCCATGCACCGCGCACTTCGAAGACCCAGATGACCAACACTCGAAGAGCACAGATTGCCTTCCGGGAAAAAGGTTGCTGTCCTGCACAAGGGCTACATCTACGATGATTCTTATCGTAAGTCTTATCAAGTTCTAACACTTGTTTCTGAGCCTCTGGGGTACATAAAGCCCTAGCAACCCTCTGTGCCCCGGCGCGACCGGATCATCCGACGGCGCCAGGCAAAATGCAAGGTTGTTGAGTTTTCGACTCAAATTTGCAGTCGCGCGTGTTGGTCTCATGTCGAAGGGCTCACTTATGTCTTGGTATGAATGCTGCTGTCCGCATCGGGTAGTCTCGGCTGGTGCTTGTGTTGCTGTTGCTAGCACTGCTGCCGTCGCTATCGCTGGTAGTCGTTGCTGTGGCCCCGTGCAAGAAAGCTTCTGCTGCCGCGTCTGTTGCACCGCGGTGGCAATCATCGCTGCTATGCCGGGTGTTGTCTATGCTGATAGCAGTATGACGATGATTGCCGTCCTCAGTATCCAGATGACTGTCATCGTGGCTTCGTTGACTCGATGGTTATGGCGGTGATGATGAAGATGATGGTTGATGATGGTGATATGGCTGATGAGGCTGATAATGTCGACGGCAATCTGATGATTGCGCTCATGGTTACTTTGATCTCTGTGATGTTGCTGCTGATCCTGACGTGTTTCTGCGGGTGAAGATAAAACGGCGATCGAATGCAACAAGGCTACTCGGCCATGTACCGCCTGGGGTCTTAGTGATACATGCTTTGCAGGCGGCTTGCATATTTTGACAGCTCGTGAGGTCTTGTTCCGTTGATGCTTGCATGTGGAGGCATCGCAAGAAATAAGCACATAAATAAGGAAACACATGAACAACTAAAGAAAGACGTGGTAAATGCATAGCAATAGCAGCGATATTGACTATGATAGGAAGAAGAAGTGATTACGAATAGTAATAATAGTAATAGTAACAATAGTGTTGCGCAGAATGGTAAGAACAATACTACAAAGAACACAAATGGCAGCATAGCAACCATATTATCATATTGGTGTCAATGAAATAGGAATAATTATACAAGAATAGCAGTAGTAGTAGTAGTAGCCGTGCTTAGAAGGATAAGAACACTATTAATGGAAAAATCATTCTAATAGTCATAATGATAAGAGTATTTGCGATGATAGCAACCAGAATATAAGCATTTTTTGCGAATACATGCAATATACGTATTATGTATATATATATATATACACACACTTAAACGCGTGAGTATTTATCATGCCATCGTTTCTCTCTCTCTCTCTCTCTCGTCCGTTTTTTTGGCTGGCTTGTTTGTTTACAGCTGCGCTTTAGGTTCACTCGTTTGCTGCTATATAGCTGCTATGATACCCACGAAGTATGTACGCACTCATGTACCACATCTACCCTGCTCATCTGCAACATTTCCGTTGTTATGTTCCGCAGGACTTAACGGGAATTCCGACCTCCAACGCTGGGACGCAGGGAGTGCCTTGGTCTCCGTTTGGGCCCGGTTGATCTAGCTCTTGAGGGATCTGGGGTCGGGGGTTGGGTCTCGAGCGGAAGATCTGAAGGCAGCCTGCTCCCAGCAGCCCAATACTTTTCGCCAGCCAATATTCCGTAGATTTTTCATGAGACAGCGCAAATACCTCATGCAATCTCCTTCAAAAAGTTGAATCGGCCTCTCGGGGTGTGGGGAGGATCTGGACTTCCGGGTGCTGGGAGTTGTAACAGCATTCCCAGCCCCGGGCACAGAGACGCAGAATGATGAACAGTCAGGCTTAGCGCCCATAATTTTGTAGAACACGCGTCTTGACTGCTGCCGTCTTTCATGTTATGAACAGAAGGTCCCGGCTTCATTGCAGATTTGCGACCAATCTCTCATTCGTTTGCGCCTCTTGTGTAAGTTTATGATGGTTGAGGGCTGTGTCTTGTGTGGAGGGTATTACGGCCTCGTGCTGGTTGAAAATGCACACCCTGCTGTAGGTCCAGAGTCTTGTGCTATGCGGCTATGCGTTCAGGCTTTCCCAGTGGCTCCAAGACTGAGAATCTGCAAGTTTTGGAGGATTACGGGGTCGGAAACGTTCAAGCACTGTCAGCCTAGCCTGAACAGTAACCGGCTCATCCTGTAGTCAGCACGGAGAATCAAGAGCCGAGCCTGAGATGCCCATCGCCCCAATCAAGCCTGATACTGTAAGCTTATAGAAATCGGTGCTGTGTAATCCTCGTGTTTGAATCCGGAGAGGTTCCATGTCGCACCAGGCTCGGCCATCTTGTCTCGGCGGCCTTTTCTCGCATGCATGGACGTGTGCGGAAAAATAAACCGCGCCCGAAATGAAGCAACTGTTTGACTGAGAGTCCGTGGGTTCAAGCAGTGTAGATTCAGGTCCAAAAGTTATTAACAGGGAGGACACAAAGTCATATATGTGCTCGTAGTCGTAGTCGTGGTCGTCGATAAGAAGGGATTGTCATCGTCCCTCATCACGGCAGTAGCAGTCACGCCACATGCGCTCTGTCTACGGTTGGATTGAAGTTTATTCTTCCTGGTCGCTCGTAGGCCCTAGGTTCAATTTCGCAGACATCGTAGTGATGCCCAACTTTGGTTTTGAGCTCGTGAAGAAAGACTTGAACCCCGTCCTAAATCCGAAGTCCTAAGCCCTTAGCACCCTTAACGCCTCAACTTCGAGCCTTCAACGCCCTAGGCCGTAAATATCCTGAACCCTCGTAACTGCCAGGCTGTCTTGACACTGATTGAACCCTGCATCGGCTCTTGCTTTCCTTGGCCTCTGCAAGTTGTGTAGGTTTGCAACAGCAGCCATTAATTGCCCTGCCTAGACTCACAGACGCCCAAAGTCCTATGTCCTATGCTTTATGAAAGATATGAATACTTATGAATCATGAACGATTATGAACATCGGCATCATGATCTAGTAAACCTCTGTTTTGTAAAGCCGTTTCACTGGCGAGGCCGTCCCATCGAAGATAAGGCAGAAAGCGTCCATGCAAAGCTGTAGTTTGCCCATGCGCGGTTTACGCAAGCCATGGCATCCAGCGCTGTGTTTGGGCGCTTCTCGGCCGCAACTTCCTCGTTCCTTGGTAGAGTCCAAGTGGCCCGGAGCTTCTTAGCTAATGAAAAATGAGTCGGAGCACGCCACGCCTTGAAAGTCCGCCTGAACCCCAAAGCAGCAAACCCGGAAGCTTGAAGATCCTTGCATCCGTAAAGCCTAAAGCCTTGCCCTAGTTAAGTACCCTGGAAACCCGTCTGAGACCCTGCAAAGAACTTGAAGCCACATCTGAAGGTCCTAATTTTGGGGTTCCAGCTCCTTTCCTGGGCCTTTGTGCAGCCCAGCTCCGTGAGGACCGGGAGGCTGGTCTCTTTGGGGTTCCAACACTCCTGTGTTCGGGGTTCAGTGCTTTTGAAGTCGAGGTTCCAGGGTTCAGTCCGTGCGGAATGTAGAGTTCATGGGGTCCGGCAGGCTTGGCCTTGAGAATGCCGGGGAATTGAGGGGTAGTACAGGGGGGTCAGGGTCTTCATGCCCCAACGGAAGGCAGACTTACAGGGTTTAAAGCAGAGCGGATCCTCTGTAGACGGACCCCAGCAAGGGACCCCTAAGACCTAAGAAGCCTATACATTCGTCGTTCAGCTGGCCTTTTGCTCACTGTTCAATGCAGGGCTGTATGGATCTTTAGTGGTACGGGGATATACATGTAACCAGGCTTACAAGTACCTGAACTCGACCCTGCGAGAAATCTTTAGAGCCCTGCTGCCAGGAGGAGACCTCGTCATGTCCTACGGCGCAGCCAAGGCTTCGCAGTTCAGGGCTTTGGGTTGAGATTCGGGGATATACGGTTTCTGGCGCTGAAAGAGGGGTAGGATTGAGAGCTTCTGGTGCCGGAGTGTTTCGAAAGGATCGCCGGATCCAGAAATGATGCTGATAGTCTGATAGTCTTGCTGTGTCATCTAAGGGGGGTCATCCGTCCGCGTGTAGGTCTAGGATTTTCTGGTGCTGCTTTGTGCTCGTAAGCATCCAGGACTCAGCGGTACCTGCTACAGTCAGGCTGCCTTGTGGGTGTTCGGAGTATTGGTAGTTAGCATGGACAATCCTAAACATTCCATATTCACAAGGAATATAACAGAATTACCATGGTTGAGGGTACCAGCGTCAGCTCGTCCTTATGTAAAACAGCCAGAGCCTAACCGTCCGGAGCCCTTCAAATCCTGAACCCTAAACTCAAAAAGCGCCCTTGCCCTTGTCAACTTGTCCTTGTCCATCAGTCATTTCATTAAGTTATCTACTGTACTGGGTATACCCTAGCATTACTCTGGTTTTGCTTAGTCGTGAATTGATAGCTGTCGGACTCTCTGGACAGGAGAGGAGGCCGATCCAGTGGACACGGTGGAAGCCGATGCAGACGAGGACAAACGGGATAGTTTGGGACCTGCGGTCTGGTGTGTGGGCCTGCCAACGGGCTCCAGAAAAGCTTCTCGAAAGTTGGTAACCGTTGAGCTCCTGAAAGGTTGGCAAGAAAGGCTTGACTTCCATTCAAAGGGGGTAGTAGCTGCCGTCTGGAAATTCAGTAGGCTAACCGCAACTTCAATATCGGTGTTGCTATCTCCGAGCTGAACAAGAGCAGAACACTCTAACGGCCCCCAAGCTCTAAACTAAGCCTTCACTTCCTTCAAACCCTAACCAAGCCCTGAAGATTTTCGAAATGAGGTTCCCAACTATCTCTATCTACGTTTTACAACCCGAAAGCCCCAACGTCCCGAAGCCCCCAAACACAAGAGCTCTTTGCAGGAGACGCCGTCGTCACATATGCCAATACATACCACAGGTAGATGATCAGAAGCAGCACCATAAGACATGGCGTTTGTTCAATTATATGTGGCTACATATGGCTAAATGGTATATGATATATCAATTATCATGTGCCATGTGCAATATGTGATATGTGATAGAAGATCTATATAAGCACAGTATATATGCAAGCACACATACATATACATACATATATATATACACATGTAGCAGCAGCGTATATCCTTCCGGAGCTATCTTGCGAGGAGGGCGAAGTCCTTTACTTCGGAGGCGTCTCGCAAGAGCGGGAGGAGCCTGAGGCGCGCTGAACCGGCAGATTCTCTTGGAGTGTTCACTTGGGGAGGCGGCGGTGGGGTAGCTTCATGTTCAGGGCTTAGGGCAGAGCGTGTTAAGGTGTCGTGTTTGGGGTTTTCATGTGGGTAGTTTTGCAGGGGGTACGACAAGGGTTCGGAGCTACTTTTCTCGCAACAACAGCCGAAACGCTGAACCCCCAACCCGGGACCCTAGCAGCCCCAGGCTGCTCCGCCGCTAATATGAGAAAGCCAGACTTCCGTTTCTGGATTTTGTGCAGGGTGCAGAAACACAAAACCCATGCATGCAGGTGTAAGGAGGTTCGAGCAAGTAAGGTCCTCTGCCCCAATCGTAGCTTCAAGAAGGCTGTAAATCAGGGGGGTCAGGATTTTGATCCAAACTTTCGCAAGCATCGGCGCAGGAGACAGAAGCCATGCAGATCGCCGGCAGGATTAACCAGGCACACATTTCAACATCGTGGCCTCTCTCGCAGAAGTGGTGTAACTGTAGGCCCATGGGATCTCCAGTAGGATAGTTTCGTGTTGGCCTTGATGCTCTGCACCGGATTTCAGATGTGGTCGGCGGGCTTCAGGAGTTGGGGCTTCGGCATTCGACCCTCATGTTCCCAGGCTTGTTGGCAAGCAGAAAAGTACTGTAAGCGTCCGCTTACATTTCATTGGCAAGACTAAACTTCTCCTGCAGCCCGAATGGGCTGGTGCCAGGCCCTGGCGATGCGCCGCTTGCCGCTGGCCCGGCTCGAGCCACACACTGAGCGGGAGCTCGAAACCGAGCTCTGTAGGAGCCCGGTTAAGATTAGCCTCCGGTTTAGGGTTATTTATCCTTAGTTTTGCATTTCAGAGCCTACCGAAGGGAATCCATCTGCCTTTCCAGGGAGTCCTTGGTTTTTATCTTTAAAAGTCTCAGAGGGGACCCCACAAGGGGGACCCCAGATTGAAAACAGCATTACGGCTCAATAGCGAGGCCGAAAAGTGAAGACGCTCCAGGAAATATACTAGCTTTTCCTTAGGGGCCGTTTTGAAGCTTTCCAGTTCCTTCAATAAGGCTGTTGAGCGCTTAAAGAGTTGCTATTGAAGCCTATTGACGCATGTTGGGCGTCGTGTTTTAGGGAAGCCGAAATCTTATTGAAGCGTTACAGGCCCATCTTAAAGAGTTCCTCTTGAAACTTATTGAGTGCCGTGTTTTCAGGAGCAATCTTAATGAAGCGTTACAGCAAGAAGCTTGGAAAGCCCTGCCGACCTAAACCTTGTAAGATTCCTGCCGAAAGTAAAATTGGAAAGCATTTTAAAACCCTGAAGGACAATCTTGCCCCGATGCCCCCAGCACCTCCAGGGAAGCTCCGATCGCGCCAGTAGAAACAGGTTGGCTTGACCCCCAGCGGGATGAGGGTTTTAAGTTGGTTTTACAAGATCTGGGGTTGTTAGGGCTTAAGGGATTTGCAGGGCAGCGCGTATTGTTTGGGGTTTCGATCACGGTGTTCTGGGGAGGGTGCGATCGAATGGGGGGGTCCATGAGCTGAATAAAACATCATGTACACAAGACGGAAAAGATATCCACGAATATTCGGCACAGCAGATGAGGATGCATCTCGTGAGTAATGATAGTAATGAATGCATTGGCGCCTCCCGGTCTCAAGGAAACAAATCCATGCCTTGAAATTCATCCAACTTCCATTCCTTCTTTCGAACCTCTTCGTAAAGTCTCATCAGCATGCATCAACGGCATCAGCTACCCCCATAGTGCCCTTCACATAAAGGTCATCTGTCTTCCCAACTGTCAGTCAGCATGTTTGGGCACAGCCAGTGGCTTGTCAAGCACAAGACATTCGTGCAGTCGACTCTGTTCGCAGTCTTCTGTCCCACCCAACTCAAGACAGGTTTACTTCCAAAAAGAGCATCAAGATCGCACATGCAGGCCGCAAAGAACAGTTACTCCAACAGTGTAGCCAGCGGAGCAACAGAAGTGACTGCCGAGCCGCGTACCCGGAACAAGTGGTGAGGTACGAAGAGTTGGACGTGCTGCCCAACGCCACCACTGAAGAGATCCGACTGAAGTGCGCAAGGGTCGGATAGTGGCAGATAGCCGCTCCATCTCCCAAGGAGAAATGAAGACACCACACTGATGTGTACACGCTGGACCCCGAACCAACCAGATGTCGAACATTCGACCAATCCTTCCATATTGCTTGAAGCTGTTGAGACACTCTGGAAGTTTCCGGGCCTGCCTCGGGTGTGTCTTTGCACAGGTACTTAGAGATTGCGGAGGATGTAGAGGACTGTGCCGCTTCCATGGCCAGGGAAGGGGGACGTTCCAGAGAAAGGAGGGTGTGAACGCCACAGAGTCAACAGATGCAGAGTGAACATATATCTGCTTGCACGACAGTAGAGTCTGTCCGTGTGCAGGCATGCGCATTCATGTACATATATTGCCACTTGTACGGCAACTGCCGGGCAGCTGTTTCATCTCCGCTCTACTTTTCGTCTTCCTCACATGAATGAAGTCCGGCGCAGCACAGCCGAAACCCAAACATACAAACTACACCTGAAAACCAGGTCCCTGAGGATCAAAGTCTGAATTAGTCTGATCCTCAAGCACGGGAGGTTCCAAATACGGTCCTCTGGGAGCCTTAAGGGTAACTAACGGCCAAGCCGTAAGCAATGAAACCCGACGCGCCTAAACCCTAAGCTCTTAAAATCCTCACGCACGGTCGGACAATAGGAGCGGCTGGGGTACCTTCTTGAAGAAGGCCAGGTGGCATTGGGCTACTTAGGAGATTTAAGTATTTGTGGGGTTCAAGATTTCGGGGTTTTCAAAGCCTAGGGTGTTTTGTGTTTACGTTTTCGCGGTTTAGTTTTTGGGTCGGTTCGTGTCTTGAGATGAGGTCGTGCACTTTCATTACATGCAGTCTTTCGATGCATTCTTGCTGAGGGTACCGTAGAAAGACAAGCAAACCATGTACAAGTTCCAGCTACTCGATATCCATCTTATGGTCCCGTACTTTTCCGAGAAGAAAGCTGACTGTCAGATGCCTTGTGCTGGTGCGTCGACTTCCTTAACGTCGAGGTTAAGCTACCGTACCCTAGAGCCATGCACCCTCAAGCCCTGAAGCTGTCAGCCCCAAACCTTGAACGGCTGAAAACTGCCTCCGGAAGCTGCGACGTTGTTCAGGCAGAGGCGGCTCCTATGAGGCTCGGTACGAGGGCTCCCAGACACTCCAAAACCAATTACCCAGAGACTCAGCACCCCATAATCATAAGTACAGATATATCTGATGATGCTGTGGGGCTTCTTTGTTTCTGGGTTTCGGTGTGTTGGGAGATTGCTTTGGGTACAACGAAATTCCTTGATTTGTGGTCATCCCTATTGAGGAACCCTTGATATCGGATTGTCTGGATTCGAAGTTTCAGGTTGGGATGTTGTCTTTGACGATGTAGAGCTGGCAAGTATGGTTTCAGGATGTTGGGCTATTCAGGGTCTGAGGACTAGGGCCTACTAGGGTAATACTGAGGTTCAGGGCTCGTCTCCCCCGTCTCCCCTAATAGTCTGGTTCTCCTGTAATCGGCTGCTGGTGAACAGCATGCTGCATTGCCTCCGGCACCCGAGTGTAGGGGTATTTGATATTTACGGTACAGCTTGTGGTTTCAGGATGTTTATGCAGGGAATCTTGATTTGCGTGGGTTCACTTGGTGTTGTTTTAAGGCTCGTGGTGTTGCTTTAATGTTTTGGGCGGTGATTTAGTCTTGTCAGGCTCGGTTTGAGTTTGCATGGAAACCCCTCGGGCAGGAGCAGCTGCTCACGAGAGACGACGAAGAGGACGACGAGTGGAACTGGGCCAGATGGGAGGCACACGGGGTCGCAGGGTTTGATTTGAACTGGCTGAGCGAAGTTTACATTGAGGGGTGTGCCGCGACTGGCTCTTCATGTCTTTTTGCATTCGAGTCACCCTGACCTCTTGAACCTGCTAGACCTCGAGCCTTATTCTCCTAACCCCACCGAAGCCATGGCCTTGCATTCGCCAGGAGGGCAACAACGAGTCAGGGATTACCCTGCAGCCGGAGAGCTCCCTCATGGAGGCCCGCCCAGGCTAAAATAAAAATTCAAGGTGAGATCTTCGGGTTTCTGAAATCAGCGTTTCAAGGTGCGGGGTGTCGAGGCATATATCAGCTTATTGCTTGACGGCGCTGCGGTGGTGGGGTTTGAGGTTAAGGGATTGAGGTTTACGGCTTAAGGTTCAGATCTAGGATTTCGGATAAAGGGCTTCTGAGGCAGAGGGGCGGCCATTGGGATGGGTTGGGGAGGCCCGGTGAGGCCCGTGGCAGGGCGCTTTGTTTGTATGCGGCCGTATTATTGGAAACCAGTACTGCGACTGCGACTGCTATGCCACTGCTGCTGCTGCTCCTGCTACTGCTCCTGGTACAGCACTGCAACTCCTACTCCGACCCTCGGCAGTCCTAAAGTCCTAAACCAAACCCAATGCCTCAGCCCCACACCCTAAAGAAAGCCTTCACAACCCAATCGCCAGGCTCCTCCTGAGAACCCAGAGTCGCCCGAGGAGGAAGCCCTACGGCATTTCAGGGTTCATTCAGGACCTAGAACTTCGGGTTCAGGATTCAGAGTGCCCAGGTTGTTCAAGGGTTTCCGGTATGCTTGATGCCACAGATGATTCTAGATGTTTATTTGCAACCCAGGTAGCGAAAATGCCTTGGGATTTCATGGTTCTTTCAAGGCACGGACATTGATGTTTGATGCTCGCGCTGAGGATGTCTTGTATCGGCACAATGAAGAAGATATTGCCGCAGCAAGAAGACCTGACTAGCCATAGAAATGCGGAGAGATGTTACATAAGATGAAAGCAGAGATTACCATAATGGTGGCTTTCTTGGGGGAACTTACTTCCGATGTTGAGTCAGGGTGTCTTGGACTTCGGATGTGACGTATAAGTTCTCAGGGTGGGCCACATACTGTTCCAAATGTAGTCCTGTTTGGGGTACCTGGTTTGTGTAGAGTCCGAACCATCGCATTGACTAGCAAACATGGAACATCCGTTAACATGGCTCACTGGCGAGTTGCCATAATTCACCAGCAGTGCGGTTCTGCTAACCAATAAAACCCTCACAAAAAGCAAGAAGGAACGAGCCCTTTTTGATGGTGACCAAGCTCTGTTCTAAAGTCGGCTGAGCCGTGAGCCGCAGGAGGCTGAGATCTTGGCCCAGGAATTCTACCGGGTCTCGAATCTCTACCAGGCCTGGGCCTTCCTGGCTCGGGGGTAGTACTGCTACCACTCGTCCAGTAGTAATCGTAGTAGTCATCGTAGAAATTTTACATTGAAAATGAGCTTACCAGCAGTCATGACAACAGGCAGGGCATGGTAAGTACAATACTGGCAGTACTTGAGAAGAAGGGTAACACAAGCACTAGTATTACAATCATAATAATCACCGTCGTACTAGGAGGGCTAGGATTCAATGTGTAGTATTAGCCATAGTGGGCCGAAGGTTCCAATTTGATCGCAGGTCGCTCGGGCGGTGTACAATTTTCTTGGGTAGGGTTAGGGTTTATGGAACACACGCCTAAGCCACTTCGCGGCAAATGGCAGATCCTTTCGGTGCCGCAGCTGCGGAAGATCTACGACGAGGGTGGCGTTGAGGGCTTAGCCATGCCAAGCTGGCTTGGCTTATGTGTTTGGTTGCAGATCGGCATTCCCCATGAGGGGTCGTTATCAAATACGGACGTTTCAGAAGATGAGAAAGTTGTTTTAGAACCTCGACTTCAGAATAGTAGGATCCTCACCATCATTATCTCTGGACATGGTGCCTCATATCAATCCACGCCGCACAGTACACGTTTTACGAGAAACTGTACCTTCGGGAACTGCAGTTATGCACCCCTCCTTTAAGCTATCATGCTCGCTGGCCTTGTAGCCTTCCAGCTTTGTGGATACTTAGTATGACTCGCTAGCACCGGGTTTGTGGACGCGAGATGAGGTGTATTTCGGCATGCGTTTGGTCAAGCCATGCACCCGAACCACAGATCCCTGAGCGATAAACATACACCGATTTCCATGCTGGCTTCGGGCAAGTCAACTTTAACTTGGTATCGATCTGATTGTATTGACTAAAAATGCCGAGTCGTAGGCAACCCCGCGACATCCCGAAGTCAAATCGGAGTTTCCCGAGATGGTAGTACTGGCACCCCTCAGTTAAGGAGCACATGGAGCATTCCTTGAATCATGGAAGATTTATTATCATTCAGATTTGAAGGCTGTTCTTCCACTAAAGTGTGCAAGGCTTCCAATCGTGCAAGAAGTATTGTTACGCGATATCTATGTTAGCCAGATTGCGCCTGCATGGTTTTCGTCAGCCATATAATCATGTCTACCGATGATGGCTATTTTGATGCCAGCAATACTGTGACGACTAGACGCACTGTGTTATCTAGCAATGAGTATTGCAAATCTGTTTCCGCTGCTACCATATCTGTCTTCACGAATGTTGGTATGCCGATCGTACTCTTGTATTCCCGCCTCTCACGCCGCCCCGCCACGGCCTGTTCCTGACGCTGGCAATGGCCAGGAAAGTCCCTGCGCTTCGCAAGGGACTTCTGGAGCCCGAACGCGTCCTGAAAATGGCCCAGGGCATCAAGGCTTCGGAGGGTTTAAGCCGTAGGGATCTTCAGGATTTAGGTCTGAGGCCTTATTGCTCAGGCTTTGGTTTTGGGGTAAGTTACTAAGGAGATTTCGGATTTCAGACAGACAGGAGTTAGGGTTTGGAAGTGCTTTTCGGATATTTTGGTCTGAGCGACTTTCCGGGGCTGCACCCGTTTACAACGGACCTTCATCGATAACCGTGTTGTCTCTGTCGAGCCGTCGAGCAATAGCATGGAACTCCACCAGCCCCTAGATCCTTAAACTCGGATTAGACCCTGCTGATTGGAATCCCTTTTCTGGAGTCGAGTCTTTTCCCCTAAGGTCTGACTACAGAATGTATATATATATATATATATTTATACATATATATATACACACATACATACATACATACATACATGTATGTGATACACACACGCACAATATAGCCTACACCCTGGAACTGCAGAGTTTAGTCCATGGCCGTGACCCCTAAACTCTACCCTCAACTCCAAACTATTGAGACTAATTAAGTCCTCAACCCGAAACTTCACAACTTAGACCCTAAATTCCGAACCTCTGCACTGCCCTCGACCTGAAATCATGGTGCCCTGCGCAGACTCCGACAAAGCAGCGAGAGAGCCTCTTGCTTCGTGCTGCCCCCAGCACCGTTCGGTTCAGGGCGCAGGGATTTAAGGATTCGGGGATTAAGGTTTCAGAGTTGGGGTCAAGGGTCAAGGTCCAAGTTTGCTCGGATCTTGTCGTTGCAAGTGTTTAGGGTGTGCCTTTTTTCAGGCTCCCTAAGGGGCCGTAGCATGTCCATCGGAGGTTTTTGGTTGCATGACCTCAGCTACTACCTCCATGGTCTCTGGTCGTGAGAAGTCTTTTGACATTTGAGTTTGTCTCAGGCAGGGCAGGAGCCCCAAACCCATGACACACCCTACAGAGGATACTAAGTACCGAGGACTCCCACGCTGGCAGTGAGGACGCAGACATCGACTGCACAACCACTTTCAACCATTAACCGACAACTCTGCCACGCAGATTCCGATGATTCATACCATGGCCGACTTCTACATGCAAACGTCGCGGCCGACTGTAAGCTCTGGACCTATGTGCATAGGACCGGACTTCGCACTGCCCTCTCCTGCACCCCAAACCGTGGAAAGCACAGGACCCCTGAAACGAGACCCCCGCAAAAAAGCAACAGGACCGTAAACATAGAGAACAACAGATTTAATAGGTGTTTCGGGATGAGACTGGAGGTCAGGAGCCACGGGAGAAGACCTTCCGCCGGTACATGGGCAAGAACTCCATCCGACAGGCGCGGGGGAGTTTGGTCAGAGGATTCTGGCATTTAAGGCGCATAGGCGTTCAGGGTGTTTGCGGTGAGTTAATGTGATTGGTGTTTGGGGGTTCAGGTTTGTCGGCTTCCGTTAACAGGTGGTGTAGAAGACTTAAGAGGGTTTCTCTCTAAGTGCTCCAGGTTGGGGTATGTGCAAAGTCACTGCTCCCTTTATGCTGTATACTGAATGCAAGGGCTGTGCTGCCGCAGCCCACATTCCAGTTTCGAACTGCGCTTAATCATCTTCAGTACCAGTCTTACCACATGAACCCGAGACCGTTAAAGCCCATAGAACTAAAATCCCCATCCCCCAAACACGCTTAACATAAAACCCTAAATGCTTTCAAGCCCTCATTTCAAAAACCCCTTGTCTTGACATAAACCCTACATGCCCAAAGCTATAGTTCTTAACCCGAAGTCCTATAGACCTAAACCCTCAAGCCCCAAAGACGATAAGTTCCCTACACCAGGTCCTTCGCAGAATCACCGACTGCCTAAGGGTATGGCCCTGGTCTCAGCCAGTCTTCCATGCCTTTGCGGCTTGGGGGTACTTGGGTTTCATGTCAGGGTGAAGGTTGTGGGCTTTAGGATTTAGGGGCGCCTGATTCTTGTATGCTTTAGGATGAGAGGCAATCTGTTCATATCTTGTCAATCTAGACGTTTAGGTTCGAGGGTTGAGGGCTTTTAGGGGTCTGTCGAATTGCAAAGTCCTTGAGGAAGTTGAGGGTTTGAGGTCTTTGGCTAGGGCGATCTGGGGTGAGGATTTCGAGGATCTTTTTCGGGTTGGTTGAGGTTTGAGGTGATGGGGTGGGCGGGTCCTCTTTCTCGCCGTTTCCCTGTCTATGTCAATGAAAAAGCTAGTATACTAGCAGTTAGTAGCTAGACTAGATGATATCGCTCGAATCGAACAAACCCACATGACACTTTGGGTCGAACATCCGATATAGTCTTTCATGTCTGATTTTGGGGAAGCTTTCACTTTTGAGCATTGCAGTCCGAGAGATATATAGGGCGTCGGCGTAGAGTACTCAGATCGTGTAGGTTCTCCCTGTTCCTAAACCCTGACGCTGCAAGGTGCTTCAAGAGCAAGGAGAGCCTCAAATTTCGCAAGAGAGACTTGCCTGCTGTAGCACTGCGTAAACGGACATGCAGGGATCTTCAGTTGTGTTCCGCCTTTTCCGGTTGTCGGCCTGGCATCACATTGTGCTTAAGTTCGTGCGTGTGCGAGCACAACAGGCTTTAAAAACATGGGCGACATGCAGCAAGTCATAGCAGTCTGCCAGAAGTTGCTTTGGCGAATACGGTAGAGCACCAGCAACTAAGACACGATTTACGAAGAGTTGCCGGAGGCACTGGCCATGTTTTCCAGGGTTTGCCGTCTGAAGGACTACCAGTCAGACATATTTGTTCAAGCCCACAGCACCAAAAGGCACCAGGCAAAGCATCCTAGGGTCCTAGAGCGCAAATACGAACCCACACCGGAACGGAAAGTGTATATAGTCGCCTCATCAAGTGCCTTTGTCATAGCTGCAAATAGGGGTGGGTGACGGATCTGGGCTATTTGTGCTCTACTTCTTTTGCCTGTGTTTCTGGGATTAAAACCCGCCAAAATCCGTGCAAGCAGTGGTAGTACTCGTCCGAAGCGAAGCAGTTTGCACTGGAAATAGCAATACGCCTTGCCAGTGGTGCTTCGGATCATTGCTGTCTCGCTTTGCATCTGAAAAACTGAACCAGCATGAATGTCTTGACGATGTCCGAACCTACATCGTAAACTTCCAGGCCAAAGATCCAAACCATGGAGCCCTTGAGAACACGGGTTTGTCGTAATCTGTGGAACAGTGGAGTCGAAAAGCGAGTAGGGCTCGTCTTTGTGTTGGGTTCCATCTTGTGTGTCCAGGCTATACAGACAAAATATTTGAGTGGGTATTTCGAGGGCTTAGCTAGCATAGGCAGTGGTTGGAAATGTCTGAGCATCCGGGCTTTTGAAGATGCCATGCAGATTCTCAGTCTGTATTCGCAAAACGCCCTAGGGCCAAAAAGCATGGCGTACTTTGGGCACTGAGCGGGAGTTTCGGAAAACAACGAGACCCTCATCTTAACTTTAAACCCAAAGCAGTAGAAACCTGTTCGTCGATTACCCCAACCACTTCGACCACTACCAGTTTGCTTTGACCTGTGGATGACCGAAGTGGTGATGGAGAAACAAGGGGCGTGAAAGGTGGCAAGTGAGGGCTTTTAGTCCGGCTCTGCAAAAGCTGCAGACTCGGAGCATAGTTAGGAGCCGACTCGGGCAGGCGTACAAAGAGACCGTCATCATAACTTAAAAAAGGAACCCTATTACATTCACTCTTACTCAGAAACCTCTAAGTTTTAGGTTCGCCCCTCCACCCAACGACACCATTTTAAAAGTTTGCCAGATAGCGGTGTTCGGCCGCGTCAACTCTGGGAAGTCAGCCTGGCGCTTGCAAACGTCATGCGGCAGTAGATGTGGTAAAGTGATAGTAATGACGCATAGCTTACTGAAGGAGTTATAGCTGTTGGTCTTCCATACTTCTGGGGATGATGGTTCGACTCACAAAGGGGTCTGCGGCTGGCAGGTCATTTTGGAGGACTTTGGAGAACCGAAACAGGTTCTGCATCTAGGAAATTGCCCAAGCGTAGCCATCACCCAAAGTCTAACAAAACTTGGGGGACACTTGCCGGGTCTCTACTCTACGTTCAGCAGCTTTCACGAGTATGTATAAAAAAATCATAGTCCAGATCAACCTATCATGTAAACATATTCCCTAGTGTAGGGGTAACGGCTCTTTGAGCATTTGGCCTGGCTCTGGTGGTTTAACTGGTTTAGCGCTTTGGGCTGGACGCACAGTTACCTACTTTGTGGCAGGTCACGTTGGGCCATCCGATTGAACACCTTTATCACCTGCAAGATCCTGCAAGTATGACAGTATAACTCTTTCATGTCATACAAGCTGTCTATGGGGCAGGACCGTTGCCGAGAGCTTGAAACCTCGTCGATCTTGCGGGTATCCTCATCATAGCCATGCAAACTGCAAGCACAGCAAGCCCTCCTTACGTGTGTCTGGATTATCTCAATTTAAAGCACTCGATGAGGGGCGGCATTGCTGTCTGACGGTGCTGAAGACCCTGCACACATTCAAGAAATCCAATGAGAAGGTGTAAAGACAAGCCCTAAACCCCAAACCCTCAACTCCAAGCACCAAATTTTAAACCCCAAGGCCATCGAGCATTTACAAGCTAGAACCCCATTCTGGAATCCTCAGAAGACCACTTCAAAGCCCTTGCATTCTTCAAATTATCCACAAAGCCCTAGCCCCATCAACTCGGACCACCTCGAGGCGATGCTCCAGCACCTCTTTAGCGCGACGAACCCTAGAAGAAATGGCCCCTCCTTCAGAGGGAAGAGCGTGGCGGGATTGGGGTTTTGGGGTTTAGTCAAGAGTCAAGAGTTCAGTGACTTAGGGGAATGTAATGGGATTGGGGGTTGTGACTGTAGAGATTCAGGTAAGATTCAGGCTCCGGGATACAGACCGGATATGAGACACAGCAGACCAAGGCTCTCAAGGTTTTGGGCTTCGGGATCTGCTGGGTTCAGACATAGTGTTGTGATCATACACTCGTCTTGAAATCTGCAGTAGCGAATGATGAAACCAGGCCCTACTCAGAAAAAGCAAGATACTATGATTTTCAAGGCTTAGGCGGGGTAAGGGGCGCAATCAGCAATTAAGCTCTTCAGATGCGGATCTGTCTGAAGCTTGGGATCTTTGTGACCCTCAATGCACTGCTGGGTTTGGAATTTCTTTGGCCCCGTGACCCAAACCCCAGACTCTACACGCGCTTGGGGCTTCCGGGAATTTAGGGAGTTGGGTTTTGGGTTCAAGTTTGGTTTTCCCACACTACAGGCACTCAGACTTTATACTGAATCATATATATAGCTAGAGCAGCTAGAGGTGAACCTTGAACTGGTTAAGGCCATTTCTCCGTCGCCCAGACTCCTGGAAAGACGAAGGCTTGTCGGGCTGTTGGGGACGTTACAGTGATTTTCAGGCTTAGAAGGTCAGCCAGTTTTTCGGCTTGCGGGCCACATTGAGAACAACGAAGGACATGTACAGGGGTTTGGGGTGCAAGGTATCGTGAAGGCTACGTATACCGCTTGAGAAATTACCGGTCGCAACGAGGATTCTCGAGAGCCTCAAGGTAAGCTCATGTAGCCGCATGAAGTTGCAAGCTATCCCTGTCAGCCGTGCCATTTTGAAGACAGCCAGGCGGAACTCATTGCCTGGGCTACGAACACTTAAACTTCGTTAAGCCCATCCCTCGCCCCTATATACTCCCTGAATCCCACACTCGGAGCCGCAACCCTTGAATTCCGAACCCCAGGTAAGGCCTCAACTCCTTTCGGGCTTGGGGTCGGGCTTCAGGGTTTTAGGTCCCCAGGTTCAGGTTCATCGTCTAGAGGTTTGGGGGTGTGAGTTTATGATAGCCTTCGCCCCCGGCCTGTGGTAATTCCTAGCTACTGATATAGGTTCGCTCTGAATTTCGTGCAGTAGGGCCCGATTGCATGAAACTCTGCAGAAGCGTCAACCTTCAAGCCCTCAGCCTTACAAGCCTTGTGAAGCCTCAAAAGGCCAGGTCTCGAGCTCGTCACATACTGAAGAAACCCTACAATGACCAAACGCGAGCTATAATTGTCCTGCCAGGGTGTCCAAGTCTACTGCCTCAACCGCCGCTTTACGATCGCAGATATGCCGGGTTACGGCAAGAACGATCGCAGACACGAGGCTACTTTGGATCTTTGGGTCCAAGGATTGGGACCTAGGTTGTTGCGTGTTAGGGAGTAGGGGATTTTAGCTTTGGGTTGTTGCGTAGTCTGGTGACTAGGTTTCGTGGCTTGGGCTCGGTTGTGTAGGAAGGAGGGATGGTATGGTCTGTGTGAGTCATCTTGGACATTCCTGGGTGATAGTTTCCTCTACGATGGACCCTACATTCTAAGAGCCCCTCGCAGCCTAGTTCCGCACTTAAGTTGTGCTTGTCTGAACCCTTGGGGTAACGGCTTTGTATGTGAATCCCAGTGAGGCTCCTGTCTACTCTCGCGATGGTCATGGGTCCGTATATGTAAGTAGCGATAGGAGCACCTTTATCAGATCATGGGTTGTCTCTTTCATTCTGCCGTTTCCTCTTTTGCCGTTTCAGAAATTTACTGAGCAGTGCCCCAAGTGAGTTTTGGCGGTGGTTTGAGAATGCCGAAGAGACCAAATTCAGATAGCTACTCATGCATTGATTACAGTCAAACTATGTTGGCCCCTGTCCAAAATTGAGGAATCCCGTGAATGGTCATTCACCTTCACGAAACTTTGCTAAACCTCATGAGGACCATGTTTCAGTCTTCTGAAGGGGTTTCTGCGAATGTATGCACGACTCCTTCGGATGGTGGTGAGAGTATATGTGCTGAAGGGGTTTCTGCGAATGTATGCACGACTCCTTCGGATGGTGGTGAGAGTATATGTGCACGTCCTTATGGGGCAAAGCCCTGCTTCATGTGGCACTCCCACCCTAGGGCACCTATACCCTAAACGCAGGTGGCGCAGGAAGTCCACAACAAGTGGGATTCCCAATGGAAGCCTTTGGTTGAGGAGAGCTGCCCTGTTGGGGGTTCAGGTCATCTTGTAGGGGCATGTGGGTTTTTGTTTGGCTTCCGGGTTCAAGGTTTACTTTGAGTAGCATAGCTGCATTCACTGGAGGTAGGACCCGACTGGATGCAAAACCTTGAGGCCACTTGTGGAAGCAGTGAGCCTTCAAATCCTGCACTGTGCAGGAGTACCTCAACACCACGCACTGGCTCAGGGCTGCCATCTACGTCCATGACATCGCCAAAGATGCGCGCTCCTGAGTTCCATTGAGGGTGCGAGTCTTCAATGAGGATCGAGGGATTCGGCAAATTTGCGGCTCATCGCCTTTCAGAATCTGTTTTGAGTCTTCTCCGTGTTATGTGTCGAGCTGCCTCTGGTGGATGAAGCTGGGAGTTTCAGACATTTAGAGTCCATATCTCGGGCCCGTTTATCAGCCACCATCCCTTCGGATCCACAGTTGGATGTCAGCCCGAGAGCCTTTGATTAAGAGTATTGGGCTTGCTGGGAGGCAGGTAGACAACACCGTCATTACTTCGGTTTCCCCTGCTGAGTCGCCTGAACCTCCGCAGAGCAAGATGCCGCAAGCCCACACCCTTTGCCTCCAAGCTTTTCCCGGCACTATTCATAGGCCGTAGGGCTCAAGCGTGAGTAGATGGATAGGGTTAAGACTAAGATCGAGATAGAGATAGGAACATTCAGTTCATGCATATGCTTTTGCAGCAGGGCTGAAGCAGAAGTGGCCTTGAGGTGACCGGCGAAGACCTGGAGACCCTGAACATGCTGAAGTGAGCTCCGCCTCGCTTTCTGCCCCGCACAAGCTTAAGGTAAGCGCCCGGCCCTAACCCCGACCTGAAGGCCTGACGGCCTGGATCTAGTTTGATGGTAAACTGCCAGGCCTTCGGGTCTTGTTTAAGGCCGATGGCTGGTGCTGGTAGCGGTTCCAAGAATGGTTCCGGCTTTGGCTTGCGTTTAGGTTAGGTTTATGGCTTATGTTTCGGGTTTGGGCGGTACGGTTGACGGCTGAAGGCTTGCGCTTCCGGCTGCATCCTGAGGGATGGGCTCTTTTGGGTTTGGACGTGGGCCCGAGGCAGGCATTTTGTAAACCGTGCCTACGGACCTTAAGTACTCTTAGGAGAGGAGCCTGCCGAAACTCATATGGTGTCATGGCCAAATAGCAGTGGGTATAGTGGGGTTCTCTCAAAGTCTATCTACACGTACGTTTGCTGTGCCCGAAACCCTGCTTCTGTACCCATAGGCCCCAAACCACCTCTGCGCATCCTCTTTTCGATGCCATTTTTTCTCCAGCAGCCCTGAACCTTCAGACCAACAAGGACAAGGTTAACAAAAATCTTCAAGCATGATAGGAAGCATGGCATCCCGACGTTGCTCGTCTTCACCAAGGACGACAAGGCAGCGTTGCTAGGCGATCTTGGTTTGTCACTATTTCAAGGATCAGGCACTTGGCAAATGGGCTATGTGTTTAGGCTTTGGGTTTGGGGTTAAGCATTGCAGTAGGGACTACATAGGCCTTTCGAAAAGACGTTGCAGGATTTACACCTGAGCACAAGAGCAAGTAATTGTCTCGAATCACAGATAGTCCCTCGGGTCAGAGTCCTTAAGATTTCTCTTTCCATCCCCCATGTTGCTCCCCTCCCCGAATACTTCCCACCTGATTGTTGAGCCTAAACCCTGTCCGCCGAAGCATGTCGCAAGTCGAATCGGACAAGACAAAACGGCAAGACCCTGAACCCTCCAAAGGCACCGCTGTGAACCCCCCAAACGATACTTCAGGATCATCCGAAAGTCGGTTTGTGTTTTCGGTTGCGGGTATGGGACTTGGGTTGCCGGCTTTAGAGCTGAATCTGATGCCAACTTGGATTCTCGAACCCTTCGAATAAACCCCGACGCCCTCGACGCCCTGAAACCACGGGCGAGGTCGACTCGGAGACTCATCGTCAGAGTCGAACTCGGTACCTGAGGCAGAGAATTGAGGTGTTCAGGCCTTCGACAGGTTTGTTCTATTTGAGGGTCTGGAGGGGTCCAACTGTCGAGCTTCACAATCTACTGGTTTGGGAGATTGAGTTGAAATTGGTATGGGCTGTGAGAACAGAGTCCGGGCCTTAGAAAACAGGTATCGAGTACTTCAAACCTTGTCACATTGCTTGACATGAAGGCCACAGGAAGTAGAATGGCCGAAGCATTTGGGTTGTATGTAGGGTCGAGGTTTTGGAATTCAGGATTCGGGTTTACGATTTATACAGAAGCGTGCACCATTTTCAAGGGTATAGCCGCTGGGTATACGCTGACTACCCCCTGGGCGCCTGAATCCAGCCTTCAAGCTTTTTACAGAAGTTTCTGCACTGCTACAAGTCCCTACAAAGACCGCCGAAATCCTTTGACATCAAGAAAACCTTTATCAGCCCGCGAGCAAACCCCCCAATTAACCCTCCGGTCTTGCCTTTTCAGCCCGAGCCTGGCATGTGACCTGCTGCTCAGAGGAAGAAGCAGGCACACATGGCACATTGCATCCAAGGTGTCTCAATCATGAGCCATCCGAAGGTTTCAATCCATCAGATTCCGTGAAGTCTCAAAGCTTTCATGCACGGAGGCCCCTTACCTCTTAACCTGAAAAGGGCTTCTACTCCAATAGCGTAACATAGAGGCAATACCAGTAGACTCTGGCTCTTTTGGGGGCTTATACTATACTTAACGCGTAAGGCAGGTGTAATGAGGAATAACACGAATCAGCCAAGCAACTTGTGTCGGAATGCCCAAAGGATGGGAATCATGCTGCTTCCATTCGTACTTGTAGCTAGTCTGTGGGGTCATAGAACGAAAATCTCCTGCAGCTCTACAGAACACTACAAAGTCCCCCACAAAAAAGCTACAAAACCCTGTGGGACGTCACAGAGCAAGCCGGCCAAGTAGCTTTGTTCCGAGCCATGGAGGCGGCTCAAGGCAGCCCACCGAACCCAATCCCTGGCGAAACTGGGTTAAAGCAACTAAAACTGAGGTCGTAGGGGAACTTGAAGATAGGACTTGGAAACGAAGAGTTCAGGGTTGACCATTTTAGGGTGATGCAGGAGTTCATGGAAACTTGGATCAATAAGCGTTTGCAGATTTGGGAACTCGTGTCTGGGAATGCGAGGTTCTGGTCTGGGGCAGGATGCTGTATTTTTGAAGTTTCGGGCTGAAAGGTTCAGGTTAAGCCCAACACCGCATGAGGGCTTTGCATCTCTTCGACCCGTGACCTCAACAGTTTCATGGGAGCTTCAAACAACCGAGGGGCTGTAACAAGATCTAAGCCGAAAAGCTGGCGGCTTGTTATAAGGACGCTTACATAAGGTATGCGGTATGCCAAGTGTCTGCAACCCCGAAACAGCAAATCCAATCCCCCAAAAGCCAGGTTCAGGATCTCAAGGGTACAACTGAGGCTCAACATAGCCCAGTTCTTGACATACTTTCTGATTAGAAAACAATCATGCATTTTCCAGACTAATGCAAATACCAGAAGTCTTGCAGTTCAGGGCCGCAGCGGGCTCCGTAGATTCCATCACCGGCCGAGGAAGCGCCGCCTTTCATCTGGCTCCTGGTCCTTGCGGCCGCCGCGCTCTGGTGGCTATGGCCATGGCTGGAGCGAAACTTGCCCATTATCTACTGGTAGTTACCGTAGACCTATAAGGGTCCAAGTGCCCAAAAGATTCGGTACTTGCGCTTTAGATTGAAATAATATGGTACAGCGACTGTTGCTGTAGTTGTAGCCAGGTATTTGCGGGAGTACATGATTATCATGTATGTGGACTCTCACAGTAAGTTGATCCTTAAACCGCAAACCTCAATCCCTAAAATCTTAAACCCTAAGCCCCTTCACCCAGGGTTGTTTATATTGAAATGCTAGAATCTGAAGTGGGACGATCTCAGGTGGAACACCAATCCTGATGGCCGGGTCAGACATGATACATCTGTATGTGTATGTATATATATATATATACATACACATACATACACACACACACGCAGAAAGCGTCGCACTGCAGGCCCGAGGTTTGAAGCTTTCTGTTTTCACGCGATAGGCTAGGATTTTGCTGGTCTCTCCATCTATCCTTCTTTCTTTCTGTATAAATAAATAAATAAATATATATATATATATATATATATATACACGCACATATAGCATTATACATATATATATATATATATGTATGTGCACATATATCGACATACATACACATATACATATACATATTAGTGTGTATAGTGTGCAAGCATTTGGCCCAACATAGTGCAAACGCATACGGTATCTACACGCTGAGCATACAGCGAATCTGGGCGCGTGTTTGTCGATTTTTGACATCTTTGTGCCTTGATGTGGTTCTGTATGTCGTTGTACGTTCTTGTTAACCCACGTCTTGCCTGCTTGATTCCACAAGTGACCAGCTCCAGTAAATATGTCTACTGTGCAGTTTATACCATATACGCTCACATCTTGCTGTTCACCGCGATGCCTCACGTGCGCATATGCAAAGATGTTCGTGTGAAAGGCATTCGCCAACTGTTCATCGCTAGTCTGTGTAATCGGACCACAGAAGAGTCGACTAGCTCATGGCCGCCGAGTGATGTGTTTTGCAACAACGCTGTTCTGCCTGGTAAGACCGCTCAGGTCCAAATGCCCAATGACAAAAGATTTAGCTTCAGGACTCAGGACAGTGGACATTGTGGGTCAGACTTTGCGGGAAACTTTGATTGCTAGATAGTATTTGGACGTTTAGATTAAAGACCTTTGCATGTTCACGCGGAGGCTTCTGTAAAAAACTAGGGCTTCCGTTTTGTGGGGCTTTTAGGAACTGAACCTGTTGCTTCCGTTATCTTTGACTATTTACAGTCCTATACAGGCTTTGGGCCATAACAATGCAAGGCTTCTGCATGGAGGACCGAAGGCTGGAACCTAATTTACAAAAGGTGATTTCGCTGCTGGGTCCCTCTCCAAACCAGAGCCCAAGGCTGGCAACAGGAGCGTCAAGCACCACCCCCTCCCAGCGCCGAAGAGCGAGCAGCTGCTGCGTCCATTCTTGCAGCCGGCATCAAGGGCGAGGACGCGGGGGGGAAAGGCCGGAGGGCGGCAGAAGGTCCTTTCGGTATTTGCGTTCCTTATGCATTCATGGGCTTGCCTTCCTTGTGGTTCGAAAGGGAGCGTTGCTGGCTGGTCACCCTAACCGAGAACCAATGCCCTAAATCTTATACACTTCCGTCCAAGTCTGTTCGACTCAACATAACATATCACACAAGAACTCCAAAAAGAGTCCTCGGGACCGCAATACTTGTAACCATCCTTAGAGACTGAAGGTGAGGGTCTTCAATGCTGTCGTGCAGCAGTGCACACCTTAAGCTCTTAAACGACACCTTTACGAAGCACTGTAGCACCCTGGTACAACCCTTCACCGCCCCCCCTGCACCCGCAAGCACGGCTCCGCGAGGAACCAGAGAGCGACGTTGAAGACCTCCTAAGGCCTTTATACGGGAGGCTTTCTTTGCAGCTTTCTGTATAGAGGTGTCGGGCGGGCTTTCATGGGTTAGTTCGATGATGTTCGAAGCAAAGTATGTAATTGCACTCATGACCGGCTGGAGCTAGGTACTTACAACCAGGCTAGCTGACCGTGTATGACACTTTTTCTCTCGTCCTGTTTTGGGTCTAATATAGCTGACAACTGTGCATAAAGCTTCAAGCAGGGCCCAGGACATCCCAATCAACCCCAAAGCTGTTAGACCCCTTAACCCTACAGCCCCAACCCTGCAACTTACAGCTACGCTAGAGCCCACAAGCCTTGGGGCCTGAACTCTGACTGTTTATGGACTCACCAGGATCACGCTCGCACTGTCACAGTCTCACAGCCTGATGTGTGCCGTAATTTAAGGTTTGGGGTTTCGGGGTCTTGGGCTTAAAGCATGTGGAAGTTCGGAATTCGGAAGCACCGCAGCCAATGCCCGCGCGAGACCTGACCTGGGTTTCGATCCTCTGACGGTCTTCCGGGAAAGCTATGCGCAGGCTTGTGGTTTGATGGAGAAGGCGTCCTGCTTGTTGCATTGCTTGATGTGTTCTTAGGGACACGCACACACGCTGAGTCAATGCATATCTGATATATATATATATATATATATATATATATACATACGTACATACAGACAGGTTTTCTGCTTAACTTTCACAAGTTGTCAGGCATGTGTTGGTGCAAGCGAGATGCCTACCTATAGCTATTGGAGAGGGGCAAAAGGATCCCAGATGCGCGAGTCCATGAAAGCTGTATGTCGCTTAAAGTCATAATCTTACATGACGTTTTCTTGGGTTCCTCTGAACACGACACGATGGGCTTCAGTGCAGCTTGCGGTTTCGAAATGCGGAGTTCAGGACTCAGGAGTTGAGTGTGGCGGGCTTGTAAGGTGGGACTCGAGCTGCGATCACCTTTGACTCTCAGCCCTCTAAAGCATACACCGACATGAACGGTGCCTGCAGCCCCTCAAAAAATAGTTCGACAAAATAGATGCCTCCCGTACCAGTCGTACAGGTGAGCAGAGTGTCGAGTTGTTTGGGCTATCTTCTTAAGTCTCATTCTGCTGGGTTTTTTGAGGGTTCTCGGGTTGAGGTATCCAAGGCCTACGGGCCGTCGCTGGATCCATCCGGTTGCGGTGTCCAAATCGTGCTAACAGCTGGGCTCACAAGTTTTTGCCCCCAAAGCCTCAGCCCTGAGAACCAAACGTCTCTGCACTTCGAGAGGCCGTCTGGTTGACAAGTAGCCGCTGGCCGGGACCAACTGAGGTCCTGAACCTTCAACCCCAAACCCTTCCGTCAGATGGTCAAGACTTGCCCAACATCTTTCCAACCGGAAAGCATGAATTTCCTAAAGCCAAATAACACCTCTGCAAAGCCCTTCGATTTCTAAGCCCCTCAAGCACCTTATGAGGCTTTTCCAACCTTGTCCAGCCGGGGTTCTGTGGAGGTTTTGGAGGTGCCACCCCTGGGGGAGCAGTTTACGGCTGCGGTCACGGGCCTCCACGCCATCGGAAATATCTTGGACCGTCTCTTCCAAGCGACTGGGATTCGCAAACCTACGGTATTTGGAGTTGACGGGCTTTGAAAGGGATCCTAATTCGGAGAACAGCTTTCTTCCCAAGATACATTGAGTGCATGGGTCCTCGGCAAGCACTGAAAGCCAAACTTCTACATGCTCCGAGCCCCGAGCACCGGCAGCTTCAACCGAAGCTTGAGCCCGAAATCCTTTGAAGACGAGAAACACAGTCGCACGGACTTAGCGCGCAGTTTCCCACCAGTCTTACGAGAAAACCCAAATCAGAATGTAAGCCGTGCACTCACAAACAGAGCACTATAGACCCTTGGGAAGCCTATGCGACATCATAAGCAACTTCAACATGATAGCCCAACCCGCTCCTTTCCAATGTGTTGCAGTTCCCGGACACCACAGACGGCTGTAAACATTCACTAGCAGCCCCCTTTCAGGGAACCAAACGTAGTTATCCTGGGGCTCATACACAGAGGCATGGGCTACAGATGACCTGGGCCGTTTGTCCCAGATGAGGGAGGACAGCGAGGGCTTCGCCAAGAGCTTCGGAGGCTTCCGGTGGGTGCAGGGTTCCCCGGCGGTCCAGTGCCTAGTAATCCTATACACCCCGAAAACAAGATCCACAACTACTACTTATTGGTGGTATTTATTTTTCTTTTTTAGCCCTGTAGCTACTTAGCAGATAGCATTTAACATTTCGGGGTTGATGTAACGCTAGGGCATGTTAAAGGTTAGCCTTCCGAGGGTAAGCGAGGTCAGCGATTTGGGTGACCGGACCAGATACTGAACCCTTCTAGAGGAAGCCCTTAGCATGTGTCAGCATAGATCCTAGGTAATCTTATGCTGCCCTAGGTATCTGCAGCAGCAAACATCCTAAACTCACGTACCTAGTTCTGGGGTACTTGGACCCTCAGGGTTTCGTGCATATAAGATCCTTTCCCTATTCTGGCAAGTCAAACGCACCGAATCAGGTTCTTGCAACACAACCTCCTCGTCCCAGGAAACACCGAAACCCACTGTCTTGCCTAAGCTTCGGATTCGGTTCCTCGGACCGTAAACCCCGGAGTCCTTTGGAAGCGAGCTCATGATCCCGAAATGCTGCAACACTGCTACCCCAAACCGTAAATCGCAAGAGGCCGCGACAACCCGCTTCAGTCGCTGTTGGCCCATGCCGGCTTTGAGCGCCGGGACATGGACGGGACAAGCGGAAAGCCAGGCAAACATGGAGTTCGAAGTTTAGTGGGACCCTATATAGCAATTTGAAATCCCGATTATTCCATCCCTGAACCCTATGACGATGCCAAATCCTCAATCTCGCAGGCCCTTAACATGACTTAACCATATCCTCTATTGCTACGTTACATTGTAGGATCAGGGTTGTGGGCTTGTGGGTCCGTGTGATCGACCCCATGTCACCAGCAGCTGCAGCTATGCAGAGGATCCTCAATCCTCATTCATGGTTCCCTGTAGAAAGAGGGGCTTGAACAGAAACAAAGCAATCAGCTAATGGTTTTGACACCACACCGACCCGCTGGACCACTCCATTCCATGCTTTGCAGGCGCTGTTTGGGTATTGGATCACACCAACCCTTCGCTTCGCCTGCGTGCACTGACGGTGCGGCTTTGCTTGCGCCGCTTCGCAGAGTTGCAGAGGCCAGAAGGGTCAATATAACCTATAACTACTGGTGACAGCATGTTTTCATATCTAGTTGCATCATTCAAACTATGACTAGTTGACTAGTAGTCAGGAGAAGTGTTGAGCGATCTGCACTGCCTTTTTGCCTCAAAGATTCCTTCCTTCCACTCACCCCACTCTGCTATTCCGACTCATTGTAGCTCTTTGATAGCACAGGCACCACCGCGACCACCACCCCCACAACGAAGCCTTCTCTTGTTGGCAGGCTGCGGGGCACGCACCGCTGGGCGCAGTCAAGCAACGCTGCGGTGGTGCCGAAGCCAGACGAGGTCTGCTGCAAGGGCCGGATGCATTCCAGGCGGTTCGGCGCTAATTCAGGTTCCATTCTCTGCAATTGGAGTTTGAGGGAAAAAGCTTGCTGCGCCAATCTTTCGGCGCGGCTGTAATCAACCCTAGGCCTATCAGTGCAAAGTTTCTTGTGAAGGGAGCATGCGGTGATTCACACGTGCGCGACAGTTTGCAGATACCAGGTTGAAGTCAGCTCTGTGGGAGCTTCCATTGACGCTCTTCTGGGAAGATTTCATCAGTACGAATGTCGGCCTAGACCTCTTCACCCTACAATGCCCTAGGCCGTAATCTGCAAGGGATGAAGAAGTCAGGATTCGGCTCCAACTTGGAGGGTCGGGGGAACTTAGTAACTGGTTATTCTATAGACTTATAGGTCTGATAACCCCAATTAGGATCCCTTTTAGGGTACTTATAAGTCTACTTACTAAGTCCCCCGACCCTCCAAAGAGATTTCAAGCCAAGGATTGGTGTTCTGGGCACTACGTGGAGTGAGTTGGGTTTCTAAGGTTCGCGGACGATGTCAAGCGCGAAATCTAAGAAGCCCTGGAGGAGTTGATTTGGTTTCTGTTGGCTGTAGTGAGCCGAGTTGCTATCTAGCCATTGTGTCAAAAAGCTGCATTCCTCATTCTGGTGACTTGACCCGAAATCCCTGAACACTCATGTTAAGAATCCTTATCAGCTCCTGAAACACCTTCGCAGATCTCATGAGAAACGACGAAACCTTTAAGCCATTGCAGCACACGTCGTGCAGCACAAGCTTGTGAAAGTTTGAATGGCTCTTACAGTATCTGCATATTGGATAGCGTTGTCGATGATGCTTATGTATGCATGTACGTATGTCAGTACAGTGTGTAGCTCCACCTGTGTACAAATGTATTATCTGTGTATGTGCGTGTCTGTATGTGTACGAATGTGTACATCTGTGTGCGTAGGCATGCATGTATATGTGTATATGTGCATGTATGAATAAATGTGTGTATGTGTGTATATATCTATGTGCGTATGTATATATGTGTATGTATGTATGTACGTATGTATGCATGTTAAGCCTTTTAAGCATATGTCCATTGCAGAAATGTATATGACATAAATATCAGTATGTAACACTGATGTTGTCTGTCTATCTTTCTGTCCATCTGTCTATCTAGCAAAGCAGCCGCCCACCCAGCCACCCAGCCAGCTAGCCAGCTAGCCAGCAGCTCGTATGGCGAGCCATGCATCTATCGATCCATCCATGTATCTTTTCTGTCTATTTTTCAATCTTTTACTGCTATGACAGTGTGGATACTTGCAAAGATGAAGGAATGTACTATACACTTGCGTGAAATAGTGCGTGTGTGTGTGTACATATCTCTATGTATAATATATGTATATAGTTGATGTGTATGTATAGTATATGTCTATATAGTTCATGTATATGTATAATTTATGTTTATGGGCATGTCTGTGTACATGCATCCTCCGGGCCTAGCAGTTGATCGGCTGAGGGATTACAAGGGTGGGTATGGACCCCGGGGGCGGTACTAAGGAATTTGATCCCGACGAGCACCCTCCCCAGTCGCCTGCTAGGGCGACAGTACCGACGCTTCCTCTGGGGATCTCTGCGACCTGCATGTGCTTCTAAACGTTCCTTCGTGGTACATGTACAAAACAATTCATTGACAGGCAGCCATGCGGAACGCACACCGGGTTGCAGATTCGAGACTGCCCCTGTGACAAAGCCAATTTCAGGTTGCAGCGGCGTCCCTTGTCCCTGCATCTGGGACTCACCTTTGTGCCATCGTGTTTTTCCGAATCGCAAAGCTGGTATCAAGGAATCCCCTGTTTATTTTCAATCCAGGTTGCAGCGGTGGGGCTCCCTGGTCCAGGACATCGTGTATCTATTCTAGGTTGCAGCCGTGGGGCTCCCTGCTGGAGTACATCCTGTATCTATTCCAAGTTGCAGCAGTGGGGCTCCCTGGTCGAGTACATCGTGTATCTATTCCTGGTTGCAGCAGTGGGGCTCCCTGGTCGAGTACATCCTGTATCTATTCCAGGTTGCAGCGGCGGGGCTCCCTGGCATAGAGCTACAATGGGAGCGGATGGAGAAGACAATGGACTTATACATTACACCTGCAGCTTGCTTGCTTGCCTGCCTGCCGTGCACTTGGCCATGACGTTTCCGGAGCTCCGTGCCCCGCTTGCGTCTTAACCCCTTCGGGGGCGGAGACAATGCGGGTGCGCATCTCTTTGCCGGGGATGTCTTCTCTCTCTCTCTCTGTATACATGCATGTGTATATATATATATATAGACGTATATGTGTATGCACGCATGCTACGTGTATGTTGAAATACGCATATGAACACGTATATGTATATGCACTTGATTATATGCATGTGAATGCACGGATGCATGAGCGGATTGGTTTAGTCAATGAACGGGTGGGTGGATGACGGGATAAATGAGTGGAGGCACGACGTGACACGCACGTGCATGTCTGTGCATATACATACATATCTATACACACATACATATAAACATATGTACATGTACATATACATCTACATATACATATACATATACCTATACTATACATATACCTAATACATGCACATGAATATACACGTGTGTACATGTATACATAGGTACGGGTGTGCATATATGCATATACACATATATTATCACATGTTCATAAAAAGCAGGTTGCTGTGGGGCCTGGGTTTTTGCAGACCCACCTTTTGTATCATATTTACATGATTCTAACAACTTCAAGCACTTGAAAGGTACATGCAGCATTACACCACAAAGTCCCGTACACTTCTATTCCTGAGTAATGTATTCAAAGTCAGGTTTAGCCTGTGTATCAACGGGTACGACGGCCTCCTCTTCTGTATTCATATATACATATATGCGTATGCATTATGTGTATATATATATATATATATGTACCTAGAGGTTCCTATGTAGTTCCTTTTTGTGGTTTCGGTTGGGAAACCATTTCTTTCTGGTTCGAGGATTTTGAAGGTTCAAGAACAGGTTTTCAAACTCTCAAGAAACTTCAGTATATCATCAATAAAATCAAAGAAAGTCATGAATATGAAATCAGGAAGATATCGAAATACAAGAAGTGATGATAAGATGATGTTCATGTGCTGAAGATGATGACATGCTTGCTGTGATGCAATCGAACACACTCGTTCAGCTTTTTATCGCTCACC
>BGNK01003561.1:0-71385 GCA_003297005.1 Symbiodinium sp. clade A Y106
ACAGCTTGAAACCCTATGTCGGAAAATTGAACTGCACGATTGAGGAAATTGGTTTTGGCCTTCAAACCCCACTGATCCAGCCCCCAAGGATCCAACCCTCAAAACGAGTATATCGATTAGAGCTATATAGTAGTCTTGTGTCTCGCTCTTCAGATGGCTTTGGGCTTCGGCATCTGTGCCTATAGCAGTCAGGTCAGACCTTGTCACGAGCATTAATATCTGGCTGGCTGCACAGTCAAAGACTGGCGGGAGCTTAGACAAAAACTGCCCATATGAAACCATCAAGTTCTGTACTACAGTAAGTACACGTAACTACTGTACTACTCCTCATCCTCCTCCTCCTCCCTCTGTTGCTGCTGCTTCTGCTAGTCTGCACAGACCCAGACCCTCCGGCCTCAAAACTCCGTAGCATGCTCGCCGGACTGCCAGGCCGCCAATGAGCTTGAAGCCTTCTCTGGCTTTTGAAAGTGCTAGGGTTTAGAGTTTAGGGGTTTAGGGTTTTAGGGGTTTAGGGGTTTCACTTCTTTAAAGAACTTGGTTTAGGGTTTAGGGGTTTAGGGGGCTTGGGCTTGGTCTGATTTCCTGCGAATGTATAGGTACATATTACACCAAAACCCAGCAAACACCGGAAAATCAAGTGTCGCCGATTACCAGTACCTCGACAAGCAAATGGGCAGTTCAATTTAAGCAAGTCGTAAACCGTGACAACTCGCAAGTCTTGAGTGCCTCCTGAACCCTACTGTTGATGATATGAATCCTGCATTATCCATAGTAAGGCATATACCATGATTTCCATAGTTTAGGGTCCTTAAGGTAATGCAGGATTTATACCATCAGCCATACGGCTTTGTCCTTGGCTTCCTAGCAAACACCACGTTTAGGTCTGCTAGGCTGGGATTTAATACAATCGTTCATGCAGACTGTTGCGGCTTGGGGTTTATATAAGGATTTAGTGTTCATTACAGAGTTTAGGAGTTGGGATGTAGGGTTCATGTACAAACAGCACCCCTGCAATACAAAATACGACAATGACAAAAGACAATCAGAAGCCAGGCTGCGAAGAGATTCGCACTGCGCCATGGCACAGCTTGCGCGGTTCCTCGGCTCAGTTGACGTTTTGGTTCGTTTTTGGGGGGATCCAAGAAGATAGCGTCTCTGGGGGCAACAGAGGGCTCATAACCGATGGTTTCAAGGGTTATACCCTGTAAAGGCGGGTCACAACCTGCTGTGTTGAGGAGTTTGGGGTTACAGGTTGGGGTGTACGGCTTTGTAGCTAATGGAGCTTCTTGGGGATTTACCCTGCTCCGTAACCCCCCACCCATGCCAAAGGCTTTAACCCTGAGTTCTGAACCTAACAACGAAGTTTTTGTTCAGCGACTTCTACATTTCAGTTCAGGGGTATCAAGCAGAGGGGGTGTTGTGATAAGGATCCTGCTATTTAGGGTCGATAGCAGGGGCTCTAAACCATTTTGCAACTAGCTTGCAACGTCACGCCAGGACAGCTGATTCGCGCCGGGCTGTACTCGTGACAGGAGGGACTCCGAGGCTGCGCAAGGGAATGGTTGAGACAGAACACTACTGCACTGAAGGAGATGTGAATCGTGTTAAAACCCTGAACCCTAAACCCTTGACTTAACCCTTAAACCCACAATAGTCACTAACCCTTAAATCCTAAACTCTAAACCCTGAACCTAAACCCTTGACTTAACCGTTAAAGCCACTATGGTCAGGTCGCTCCACTCGCTCTGCGAAGAGCTCGACACTGTTCTCTGGGAAGCCGAAGCGCTTTTGCACCTCCAGAGCTGTCTGGGTTGCGGTTTCGGGTCCCACTGTCACCACCAGAAGCTTCAATTTCCTGGGTTTCTTTCTGGTGTTTCCTGATATAGGTTTCGGCGAGTTTAGATAGGGCTTAGGGTATTCAGGGTTCCATTCAGGGATCAGGGTTTCGGGTTTAAGGATTGTTGTGATCGTGTCTTTTTCTCGGCTTTGTTCCGTCTGAGGCGCGTTCCTAGTGTTTCAGAGCTCAGCATACCAAAGCCTCAAGAACCAAGAGTAACGTAGCAAATCGGACCAATAGCCGCACAATCGACCTCCGAATTCTCGGATCCCAGCGCATGACAACAATTGAAGCTATGATGGGCACAGCTGCTGTCGTCATGAACCATGACCATGAACCCCAAAATCGGGTTTTAGGCTTCAGAAAACAGTCATTATGGCGGAAGAGCCCCACCTCAACGAAAAGAGCTGGCCGGGAAACCGACTCATCCCACACTTCGCAAAATTGCAAAACACATAGCCCAACAGTAAAAGCGAAATCCAGCATCTCGAAACCCGCCAAACCCTGAACAAAGAACGCTAAACCAATCCCTATAACACCCCGACATCCCTAAACACTGATCCGAAATTTCAGCCTTATGAACCCATATTATAGACACCCTACAGACAGCCTTAGGCCTTATACACACCTCTTCAGAAGCCCGTAAATAGCCTGAACTCTAAACCCTAAACGGGCCTTAAACCCGAATCGAACCCTTTTTCCCAAAGTCCATGACCCAAAACCGGCCTCAAACCCGAATCAAACACCTTTTTTCCCAAATTCCAAGACCGCCCAAGGCACCAGGGCGGTGAGCTCCCGAATGCGTCGGCCCTTCTCGCCCAGAACTTCCCGGGTCCTATACTCTGCCAATTTAAGGTTCATAACTTAGGATCGCTCCCTCATTTAGAGTTTATAGTTTAGGATTTTTACCTTTGACTGTGCCAGTCTTTGCACAGCTTTTCCCTCCTACCTAGCAAGGACGACCCCGCATTGCAGGTTAACTTCCAAGTACAGCTGCCAGTAACTTTACGTTGAAAGCACAGTCGCAGTTTAGGCTTAAGTGTTTAGGGCGTAGCGTGGCTGTTCCGGTTTTTGTTGGCCCTAGGGCTTTCCTGGGGGGCTTACCGTTACGCTCCCACGGCTCGGACAAGCCGGATGAGACCCCAGTTTAAGGGTTTCGGAGTTTGGGGGCTGTTGTCAAGGGGAGAATGTTCAGGAGTTCAGGATTAGTAAGATCCGGGTGTACACGATTCGCAGGGCTGGTGGAGTTCAGGGTGTTTAGAAGCACTGGCTTGATGAATCGAGGGGCTTAGAAGTCTGTGGTTGTTTGGTCTTTAAGCGTAGCACCAGCAGTTTAAGGCCTGTGGAGTTTGCAATCGGAGTTCCGGTGCAAGTGGCTGCTGGGCTTTCTCATGCCTAGACTCCGCAGCATAAGACATAGAACCTGATCATTACGAGCAAAGAGGGTTTTCGGGTCAGTACAGTACACTACAATTATAAAACGAGGCACCTGAGGAATACTACTTTTGGCTCGTGCATGTCGTGTCTCGAAGACCCGTCTGGCAGGATTCCTATTCGTAATGAGCATTACGGCCTACTGAGCGTTCGGAAGGTGTGGGCCTCGAAATTGAGGCGCAAGAGAAGGTTCAAGCCGGTCCTGGTGGCACGGATGATGATCTCCGTGCGGATCGGCGTCACGCGGACCTGTGCTTCAGAGGGGGTTGTAGAGTCCGTGAAAGAAACCGGCTGCACCACGCCAAACAAAGTATCTTCTATTCTAAGAAAACACCCTGATCTTCCAAAAGTTCTGAGAAAGCCGTTCGGCAGAAAGTTGAACCCAACACCGGAAACTTGTGACCCTTTTTCAGCACGGACTGAGGTGTGACCCTAAACCCTAAACCGTTCACCAAGTCCTGTAAGATGAAGCACATGCTCTGGAGGCCCTGAGCTCTGGCTTGAGGAACCGATAAGGGCGCACTCCTCTGGGCATACTATATGGGTAGTAGATACTACAAGATTACTATAGCGCACTATAAGTTTTGTAAGGTTACTGTCTGTAGAGGAAGAAAACAGTAGGCAGTGATAGTCATCATCAACATCACGAACACGGACATTCCCAACCCCGGAGCACGAAGCAGCACACTCCAACGCCTGTGAATCAGTGGTTGGTGTCTAAAGGAATATTTCTCCAGTAAGCCTAAACGACTGTAGCAAGGCTTGCGCGAATCTCTGGGAAAACTTCCATGTGCTGCCGCCCACCTCCACGCCAGCATAGCCATCCTCACCTGAGCAGGAACAAGAATTGAAGTGCCAGGTGGGGCTGGGGGGTTTAGTCTCTCTAGCTGCAACTACTGTATATTCTTAGGCATCTTAATAGGAGAATGGGCTTTGAGGGCTGTATGATAGTACGTATAGTAATGTAGGGACAACAAGCGGATGCTATTAGCAATTGTTCCGACCCCTAATCAGGGCTTTCGGACTTGCTTACCTTTGGTTAGTAGGGAATGGAGGAATGGGGTACAATTATAGCTACTCATTCTTCCATTCCCTACTAACCAAAGGTAAGCTTGAGGAGGCATCACCAGGTTAGCTTTCATCATCCCGAGCTTCGTCCTGGAGATCGTCAGGATCATTCTCAGGTTCAGGGCTTAGAGGCTTGGGGCATCATGCAGTCGGGGTTCAAGAAGGCTGAGGCTTATGTGAATTTTCGGGTGGTTAGATTCAGGTCAAGTCTCCGTTTCGCCTTAAAGCTCCCTTTTTAGACCTTGACTTTTCCGGGCTCAGAGCCCCCCACCCTTGGACCAAGACACTTGGAGGTTCATGGGTAGTTATAAGTAGTTCATAAGTCCCCTAATATGGGTTATAAGTATAGTTACCCTACTTATAAACCTACTTATAACTACCCGTAACTACCCATGAACCTCCAAGCAGAGGCATGAGGAGGCCTACGATGCCTTTGCTTTCCTTCAGACGAGCCCTTAACCTCGAGGGAAAATAAGGCGGGCTACCCTTGCTGCATGATCCAGGAAAATCTTCTCTTCAATCGATGCCCGCTGGGGCAGCCTGCTAAACCACGAAATGGAATCTACTTGGTTTTCCCGCTCCTTACAACCACTTCCTGATTGAAGCGCAAAAAAAGTAGCGCTAGTCTATGCCACACCCTTGTAGTAAAGCGGTAGAGGCGCCCTTTAAACCTCAAAACCCTAGGCCCTAGTCCTTTCAGGCTCATAGACAGGAACCCACGGAGCTTTAAGCCTAATGTAGGAACCTGATTAAGAAACCTTGGGCCTTTATTAGGGTTCCTTATATTTAATATGAATCCTACTATTTTGGGGGTTATAGGCCGAGGGTTTCTTAATCAGGTTCCTACATTAACTGATGGGCGCGTGACCGAGGGTTCGTGCCAGGAACTCGTTCAGCTCGGCATTGAAGACACCGTCAGCCACGAACTTCCTCTTCTTAGACACCTTGCAATGGATCTTAGTCTTTATGGGGTACTATAGGGGCCTTAATAAGTAGAACAGGGTTTTGGGGCCCATTATACTATACTCTTCCTCTTCTTAGACACCTTGCAAAGTCTGCTTTGTGTATGGGCTCTTGCAGTTCGTAGGGCGTCGCGAGATATCCCTTTCGTAGGGTTGGCTTTCTCACCAACAAACAGGGATGGGGCGTGCTGGCGACGATAATTCAGCTCATTAGCGTCATCACCTGCAACAACTGCACCGTCGTAGTCACCTTCATCCTGCTGTTCGTGCCGTCTTGCCATCAGCATCATCACAAGGAAGGGGCAAGAGCAGGATACAATCAGGCGACAGCAAGAGCAGCAACCAACACGGCTTGAGATTCACCGAGCCTGCGCGCTGCTCATGATCGTATGCTATGGCGTCAGACAGGCAGCGGCACAAAACGGGGAAACTGCTGCGGACTCTGCGAGCCTTGTGCGATGGCGGCAAGTGGCGGCAAGTGGCGGGGGCTGCAAATACCGGCGTGCAAGGCCCGGGCAGAAAGGCTGAATGGTGTAGGGACACGTTTTAGCTAAATATTCAATATGTAAAAACATATCTACATGTACATATATGCACATATGTGTCTATATACCACATATATACATATATATGTACATATTTATATATCTCTGATGCTGTCCAACTGTGTTTATAATTCTCACAGGTTTGCAGTTTTTGCTTGTACTCTTTCGCTCCGCATATACAGCTGATTTTTTGCAGCCGATGTTGAGTGGGATCTTGGCATCGTATGCTAAAGCCACGTGGATTTCGACGATGAATTGGCCTGCTCCGAAAGCAGGCATGTGACGTTAGCCTTTGCTGATCTCCTGTTCGGAGTTCACATGGGCTGGGCAGGATCATGGGACTTCTAGAGTAAGTCAGACTGTAAGTACCTTAGTTGCACTATAAGTGGTTACTAGTGTAGTCACCTTGTTAGGTAGCCAGAGCTACAAAGTCTCATGATACTTCAAACCGGCAGGAGGAGTGTGTCAAGCCCTTTTTGCCACCGGCCCACCCGAATATCGTGCATTTCAAAGGGGGTGAAAGCTGAGAGTTTTCAAGCAGTCTACAGGGCCTCTGAAAATCACTTCACAATACTCTCAAAGGTCGGATACGGCAATACCCTCTTCGACGGCCCCAGCTTCTCCGTATCCATGCCATTCTTCAGCTTCTTCTCCGGGGTCGTCTGTGCCTGGGCTACCTGCCAGGGATCGGGTTCCGTCGCACGGCTTCGCTACTGGCCGTAACCGGTCGAGGGCAGTTTAAGGTTTTGGCTCTAGGTTCCGGTTGTGGCTGGGGAGCGAGCGAGTTCTTGTTAAGTTTGTCGTGATTGAAGACGGGAATAGCATCTCACTCCTTGATGATGGGACCGTCCCAATATCGCTGCGGACATCGCAGATCCCTTTGTAAGCCTTAGTCTTGGACCGCCTGCTCCGGAGACACTGAGAAGAGTTGGTGTGTTTAAGTGATGACTTTCAACCGCGTGAGCGCGCTTACAAAGCATCCTTAAGCTCTTCGCATCAGCACTCGAAGTACACTCCACTCAAAAGAGTCAGTCCAAAGATTCTTGTGGCAACGCCTCACCTGCTCCTCCAAGCGCGATAGGCTGGATGCCCAAATGCCTATCTCGTGGCAGATCACATCCTGCAGAGGGACTCGAATTTTCAAAGCGTCCCTGGGCCGAGGCAAGCTAGGGGCTCGAAACCAAGCAGACCCCCGCTGCACCAATTTCAAAGGAACAGCCAAGGATCTTCGACGGTATCCACCAAGCGGTTGATGCGCTCCGGAGATGCACGCTCCACCTCCGTCAAGCTGGTCCACCAGGACCTGACCACGAGCCAAAACAGTAATGCCTGTAATCCTTTCCGCTTAATGTTAAAAGGGCGTGTACCCCCCGCCCTCCCACAACAAAATCTCGAAAAGTGGTCTTACATGTCATTTTGCGAATCGCTACCGTCATCTTCGGAGCATTTAGGTCTCACATGTAGAGTGTCTTAAACTAGAAGAAAGATTGTGGAAGCTCCGCAGTCTGCTGAGCACGGCAAGGATCAAGTAGGGCCTTCGTGCTCAATTCACACACACGGTCACACACACCCTAAACCCTAAACCCTCAACCCTAAACCCTCAATCTCAGTCTCACATTTACAGTTTACTCACGCACTCACTCACTCAATCACACACACTCTCGCAGTTACACAGAGTCGGCACAAACAGCCTAAACCCTGCTAGCCGGTTTCCTCGCAGCAATAGCTGCAAAATCGTCTTTTTGAGCCACGAACTTAAACAGCACTTGAAATCTGCTGCAGGTTGTTACAACTTTTGTCGGCCAGATTCCCAGATTGATCCTTCTCTTGTCGGCCAGATTCCCAGATTGATCCTTCTCTCTCTCTCTCTCTCTCTTTCTCTCTTTCTCTCGAAATCATAAACTATACATAATAGGAATAAGAATAACTACAGCTGGATATCATGCTACTGAACCGACTTAAGAACCCTGCAAATCCCCAGAATCGGCTGGACCACTGGAACTTGAATTCTGGTGGTCAAGGCAGCACCCCTAGTCCCGCTTCCGGGCAGCAGTGTCAATGCATCCCAATTAGACGGTTTAGGGTTTATTCCGGGTTTAGGGTTTAGGGTAGACAGCATGGAGCGTTATGAAAGAAGAGCCGGTTGCCAGCAGCTTCTCTATGGGAACTCGAAACATGTGCCCCAGTCCATCTGCTTGGACTTAAGCTCAGTTCCATTACACGAAACAAGTCATGACGTTCCTGGGTCGATCGCCGGCGCAGACGGTCAAGAGGCCTCAGAGTGCCACTTTGCCTACGGATTACATCCCAAGCTCTTTTCGGATACGTATATGTATCTATCTATCCATGTGCGCTTTTGTATGTCTGTAATTACAAGCTCCCTGGTAGCAAAGGTTCTCCTACTGCCAAAGAAAAACTGCCAGCAAAACTGAGAATTGACAGAGCTTTACATTGGGGCGGTCTTCAGGACTTTGAAGCATCAGAGCGGTACTTCACTGGATGTAGGCCATATGCTCCCCCTCTGACCAGTGAAATGACAGTAAAACTGGCACACCCCAAAGAAAGAACGATGTCTTGACTGGTAGGCCCCAACCGCTACCCGAAACACCAGGTGCAGAAGCTACACCCCGAAAGCCCGCGTCCTACACCCCAAACCTAAAACCCTCGAAACCAAGCCAAAATTTCAAAACCTTGTATCCCAAGCCACAGCTCTAACGGCAAAACCCAAACGGGATAAACAGAAAGAAAGCCAGAAGATGCACAACCCCTAAACTCCAAACCCGAAACCTTAAACTGTCAAGCGAACAACGCGTCGGAGGCTGCGGAATACCGAGTTCTTGTCCAGGCACCCCTAAACCCTAAACCCTAAACCGTAATTTTCAGGTTTCGTACGATGGCAGCTCGCCTTGTCAAGAAGCCAGTTAATACCAGGCCTGTCACCCCAAGCTGATTCCCAAACATGGAGTAACAGTGATGGTAACAATAATGGTAACAGAGTAATAGTAACAATAATGGTAATAGTAATAGTCATAGTAAAGCTCCCTTTCTTCGAGGATGAACGCAGCTAAGATGCTTAGTTAAGGGTCGGAGTGTAGGGGTTTGAGAGACTTTACAGCGTTCAGGATTTAAGCTGTGAGCGGTTTAGACTCTTAATTGCGGCTGAAGGGTTTCGAACATTTTAAAACCGTTTAGATTGTCGATAGGGTTTAGGGTCTAGGGATGTCTAGGGTTTAGGACTCGGATTTGACTGTTTAGATTTTAAGTTGGGTTTGGGGTGTAAAGAACTTGAACTGCTTTCATGTCAGTACGGGTTTTTGTCATTCATTTGAGGTTGCTAAGGTCTGGTGCTTGCCGCTTAGATGTTCGGGTTCATTTAAGGTTCAAAGCTTCGAGAACGCTGTCTGAGTTTTTTCTCACGCTGTACCTGCGCTGCTCGGGACATGTCTGGCTCTTTCGAGCGTCTCGGCTCCCATGTTTGTTTGCATGGGGTGAAAGAACCGGCCGCGATGCCGCACATATCGGCGCTCTGAAGCCATTCTCGGCTGGGAGGCTCGGCCATTGTCCTCCTTTGGGGTAGAAAATCTCGTAGCTAGAAACGAGATCCGGCCACATAAACCGTAGGTAAACTGTGGCTGTGCTCTCTTGTCCAGGATTTCGGATTCAGGCCTGGCACAGGGCGGTTGAAACTTCTAGGCTCTTTGGGCACCACTCACAATGTTCAGTGTCCAGTCTCCGGGTCGCCCAAACGGACCAGAATTGAGAATCGAGGCCGTAAGCTCAACCGAATCTAAAACATCTACCGAAGTTATCCTAGCCCTAAACCCTAAAAAGACTAGACTACACGGCCCAGGAACACAATGGTCTTCTGAGCAGTCCCATGCCCGTTGCGCTGCCGCTCTCCAGCTTTTGGGTCAGGGGCGGGGGTTTAGGGTTCTTCGGGTTCTTCAAGCTACCAATAATACCACAGGGGTACTACTTGGGGTCAAGCAGCGTTCCATTAAGGGGTTTGGGGTTTATGGTTTTAGGGATTGGTTGGAGGGTTTAGGGTTCAGACTAGCCAAGACCCGCAGCAACTGTGGGTTAGGGGGCCGCGTGATAGCAAAAAAAATCGGAGTTTCAAGCTTAGTCGACACATGAGAACTAAATATTGGGCAGGCATTTTGGCAAGTTCAGGTTTAGGGTGGTGCCGCTGGCAAGCAAAACTGCTAGAGCACGGCCGCAAGCTTGGACGGAACCCTTTAAACCTCTGCCGGGGTCCGTGAAAAATTCTGCTACGGCCAGCACATTCCCTACCGACCTCGTCGGAGCTTTTTCAGTGAGCTTTTTCATTTCAGGAGGACCCTTCCGCAAAGACTCTTAGGTCACTCAGACCCAAACCTTCCTATTAGGATTACACCTCAATTACCCAACAACCTCACTCAAAGCTCCGGCCGGCTACACAATCAGGTCCGTGCAACCATGCAGGGCTGCCATCTGCGGATGGTTTCAGGCTGAGGCTGTAGGGTTCTTGAGGATGAAAAGAAGTGTAGGGTGGGAACACCGCCATGCTCGCACATAAACCCAGGCTGCGCAAGCCTTGCATGCAGGACCGACTTATCCGGCGCCCAAAAGGCACAAGCCGCGAAAAGCCACAACCCTCTAAACCCTAAAACTGTGAGCGACGCTCTTCAGATCATGATCCGCGGCGCCAGGAAGGCATGAGGTGCCTTACTTTCAAGTTCATGGGCAGTTATAAGCGGTCTATAAGCAGGGTAACAGAGTAACAAACCTTATTAATTGGGGGACTCCACCCACAACCCTAAACCCTAAACACGGGACTCCACCCTCCCTCCTTATAACTACCCGCAAGTAGCCATGAACCTCCAAGTCGCTGTACGGAAATGACAATTCCAATGTGGGAGGAAAGCCCAAGTTCACCGCTGGCCCATCTTTTTGGGACATTCCCTTATGGTTTAGGGTTTAGGGGTCCTTCTATAGCGCATTACCCTTTAAGCAAACCCTAAAGACTACACACCAAACCTCTCTAATTTAGTTTTGAATGTTCGGTTTAGGTTTAAGGTAGGGTTTAGGGTTGAGGGTTTAGGGTTTCGGGTTTCCGGTCCCTGAAAAACGACCTGCCTGCATGGTCATAGGAGGATTTGGGGGGATATGAAGACCGAAATGAGTTCGACGGAAAACCGACAGCAGGTGCATGCAAATAAACATGTACACTATGCATGTGGATAAGTTATACGTGTATATAAGTATATGTATATATGTGTCTGTGTATGTCTTTTAATATGCGTGTTTATGCGTTTGTTTGTTTTCACATTGATGCGTATATTTAGCTGCATATTTATCTTATAGCTATATCTACATTTAAGTGTATGTAGATATACACACTCGATGTGTGAGTACTGAGCTTGTTCCAAGAATGATGAAGCACGGGGACTTTCAGCCGGTCAACCCCAAATTCTTCACATTTGGTATCAATATGGGTAGTTCTCCAAGTTTGGGTCCCTTTCTAGGTCCCCAAAACAGTACGGCACCCTTATAAAAAGGGCCCTGAAAGGGACCCTAACTTAGAGAACTACCCATATGCAGAGCTGAAGCTCGCAGAGGCCGACAAGCCCGAGACCTCACAGCTCCTTGAGATCTAAATTTAAATTCCCAACATAATATGGGTAGTTGTCAAAATTAAGGTCCCTCTTTGGGTACCCTAAATAATAGGTGCCGTATTATAAGAGGGACCCAAAAAGGGGCCATAATTTTGACAACCACTCGTATAGGGTTTGGGGTGTGCAAACGACGCCCCGTTGCATGGAAATCAAAACCAGGCTGAAACCTAAGCCCTAATAATCTCCAAGTTGTGCCGAGTTCACGAGCAGAGAGCAGTTAAACACCTGTATGGCCGAAAGGAGCGGAAAGAATGCATGGATTTGGGTGTAGGGTTGTCGGGTTTGAGGCTTCGGGCTGCTGTTGGATGGGCTTCCTGAGGGCCCGGCATTCCCCTGAACTGAAAGAAGTAAACCTACAGCCGGGTTGCGATGACCCTGAACCGTAAACCCTAAACCCCGGAAACCCCGAACCCTTAAACCCTAAACTTTAAACTCTAAACCCCTAAACCCGAAACCCTTAAACCCCAAACCCTAAACCACGGAAACCCCTGTAGTACCCTTGTAGAGCCCTTTAAAGGAGCCCTTGTAATCTGCTAAAAGGAACCTTAAACCCCTTGATTGAAACCCCTAAAACCTGAAACCCGAAAGCCGGGTGGCGATGACCAAGTCCGATGCGCCATGGACCATTGGCCCGTCGTGTCGCAAGGCGAAGCTGCCAAATTGCTCGTTGTTCAGCACCTTTTTATTTGGGGGGGTTGTAGGGGGTTTAGGGGGTTTAGGGTTTAGGGGTTCAGCACCTCTTAGGAGGGGAGGGTTTAGGGTTTGGGGTCTATATTTTAGGGTTTAGTCTTCAGCCCTGAAGAGCTTTCAAAGGCTCGGACCCTGGGATTTAGGATTTACGAGTTCCTACTTGTCGGGTATCATGGGGAACCAAAGGTTAACCATTTTAACAATATAAGGCCAGGATTATAGGGATTATACTACCCCAAAAGGTTAAAGGTTACCTACTCTACTACCAGGAGTTTACGGCTGGGGGCTTCGTAGGGCCGTCGTAGGGCTCAGGGCTTTCAGCATGCAGGGCGGAAGATGGGGGTCGGCACATACTACTAGGGAAGTCAGAACCAAGTGACACCCTAAACCCAAACTGAACCCTAAACCCTTAAGCCCCTCAACGACTGTCCCCACTGAAGAGTCATTGAGTTTGTAGGAAGGTGTTCCTAGCAGGGCTGGCGCCACGAACTCCGATACCGAAGCCACGGCTTTGCTGTGCTCACAACTACATTAGCTATTAACTGTAACTGTATGAACCCTAAGCCCTATATCACAAGCCAGGGAGGGAGCCATTCGGAATCCGACGATGACCAGAACCAGAAGGAGGTTGTCATAGGCACCACCAATGGCCTCGATGGGAGCGCGCTTGGCTGAGGGTCCAAAGATGAAAGGCTTGCTCGAGCTGTATACGCTGCAAGATATAACAATAAGATGGGTCCAAACAGGATCACACAGCCGTAAGCACCAGAGACTAATCGCATGTCCAAACTGCTGCTTGTGAATCACTTGTGAAATCTTAATTAGCCGAGCCCAAAAAATCCCAAAACCCTAAACCTAAATCCGAAGAAGAAACCCGGCCTCCGCAAGCACGGCCACGATGCCCACGAGCAGTCGCTCAGGAATGGTGGCGGGGCCGGCGAACGTGATCCTGGGCCGAGGTCGGGGTTATGGATACGACTTGGAGGTCTGCAGCCGGCTCCAGGCATTTGTGATACGAGAGCCCTACTCGCAGTTCGTCATGAAGATCAGAACTCTTCGCGAAAGCTTCCACAGTAGCTCGTGTATTGATGGCAAGGTGAATGGTGCTTTGCTCGGTGCGTTGCACCACTTCAGATACGCTGATTTGGGGCTTTTCTTCTTGTTGCTGTTCATCTTACCACACGTGTCCTTGAAAGATGGCTCTCCTTCGGATGTCAGGAAGATATCTTGAGTTGATACACGTTACCTCCGAGTATCGTTGAAGTTGAAACTCCTCCTTCGAGTCTTCATATTCGTGATCGTGAAGCCGTGTGCCCTACCAAATCTTCGTAACACTGCACTGGGACCCCCGAAATCGCCCCAAGCCCCCTGACCCTCTTTCAGGAAAACTTGGAAACTCTAAGCTCAGTAGCATCGTGAAGACGAGTACAGCTGCGCTGCCGCCTGCATCATGGCTCGCAAGAGAACTTGAGGGTTTAAGGTTCAGCGCATGTTCTGCGATTCGTGACCAGCCAAGAAGTAGTGGAAGTTACCAGCCCTATCGGTTCATTCGGTTCTCGGCACCGATCTCGTCCTAACTGTCGCTCCGCGATCCCAACCATATGTGTCCCCTAGACGAGGGTTCTGGATTTAGGGCCCATGACTCTGACGGTACTCGACGACGGGCCGTAACAGCGGTCAACGGCAGAGGGTATCGGCATTTGGGCTTAGAGGTCAGACGGGATGTTCAGAAGATGAGGGGTATTTCTTCAGGGTCTTAGAGTCTGTAGGCTCTTACAATTCTGGGTCTTTCTTAGGGTCCCCTTGTTGCTGAAACTTCCACATATTATCTGAGCCCAAAATGAGACTGTCATGGCCGGAGAGAGAGTGCGAAGCAAACCCTTAAACTCCAAACTCTAAGCTCCCTGAATCCTAAAACGTAAACTCTAAGCCCTCAGCTTGAACCCAGAACCCGAAACTCTAAGCCGAGGGCCTATGGTCTTCGTGACGCCACCACGGCTCCACCAAACTGGATTCACCACGCCCTTGTCCTGCAGGCCAGGTGAAACTCGGAACTTCAGGTAAACCAACCTTAAGAGCAAAGCCGAAACAACTTGTGTACGTGTGTGTGTGTGTGGGGGGGCTGCTTGCACTTGTCTGGTCGCTTCGTTTGGGAGAAATTTGCTTACCTTCAGGAAAAGCTGTGGGACATGATCGAAGGGACACAGACGGGAGAATCTGCAACTCCCAAGCAGGTCTTCGGAGTTGTTGTCAGTATTGCAGTTTCAACGAAGACAGAGAGAGAGAGAGAGCGAGCATGTCTGTGTGTGCGACGGCAAGTCAGGGTGCATGTAAACTCAAGCCACTCTATTTCCTAAGTCTGCCTATTTGCTGTCGCATGTCATAGTGGAAAGCATCCCATTGTCTTCACGACGGCTGCAACTTTCTCTTTGTACAGGTCGCTCAAAATCAATCCAAACTTGAAGAACACCTCATTAATGCACACATACCATTTCCATGTACACTGAGCAAGGCACGGCGTGTACATCAATGAATTTCCGCTGTCCTAACTCCTAGCGTCCGAGCAGCTAAGCACCACTGCAAAGGAACACAAGATCATCTGCTTTGGCAAGTTTACAAAATCTAACCTAGACGCCTAAGCCCCTAAATCCTGCCTCCTCCCTACTCCACACACCCTGCCGCCCAGTGCCCAGCCTTCATGCTACTGAGATACTTGCCCACAACGGCGCCCATAGGATCGGCGAAGAACCTGGGCAGAGAGAGAGAGAGGGAGAACGAGCCGTCTTGCGTTGCGGTTTGCTGAAGTCGCGTTTTTGGATGCAGGGGTCCTTTATGTAAGGGGTTTGTGAGGTGTTTTGCGGTTTGCATACGGTGCTTGGGTTGTCCGGCATCCTTGTGAATTCTTTTTGCGGCAATATAAATGCAAGAAATGGTTAAAGTTATAAAGCGATGGGAACAAAAGCTGCAATTATATCCAACAGTGATGGTCGTGTTTGGTGGCCGATGTGATGATTCAATGATATCGAGAACCAGAATGACAGCAGTTTGTACTCGCAGTACGTACCGATGACTGATTCCTACACCCTTGAACGACTCCTTCGTCCGAAGCTTTAAACACAGCCCTCAGCACAAACAAGGGGTTGCAAAGGCTTTTTCCTAGTTCGACTGAGTTTTGGACCTTATGGGTGAGGACTCACGGAACTCGGGAGCCCAGGTGAAGCCGCTGTGAGAGTCCAAACCCATAGGCCCATAAACTAAAAAAAATATAAAAAAATAGACACATAAATTCAAAAAAAAGAAAAGGCCAAGGATTTGAAAGGGTTCAAGGCCCAGGGCCCCCCTTTGCGAATATACCCACCTTTTGCAACCACTCGGACATCTCACACATGGCCCTTTTGCAGCCAGGCCTCCTGAGGTGTTGCCACACATGGCACTAAACCCCACAACCCCATCAGTGGACCTGTTAACACCCCTCTTTCTACCAACTTTCGGTGCCTGGTTCTGCCCGCGGGAACTTCGCGCAGGATTTTTGACATTGTGGCCTGTTGAAAGAGTCTATAAGAACGCATCCTGTTCTTCTAGGGCCTAGACTGCGATTAAAGTTCTCTTATTGAAAGACCTTTTTACCACTGGGCTAAAGCAATGCTAGACATCCCTAGACCCTAATTGCTCATAGTCTGATTCGAATTTGGACATACTCAGATTCCGGATCTTCTGTGACTTCGGCAGTCTGGGAGATTAGCGCTTAAGCTGCAAGCAAGACCTAAGTGCTTTAGACATAGACTTCCGGCACGCCTTCAACAGGTTCTGAAAGAACGACGCTACGATCACCTCATCTCCCTCACGCCGAGTCTGCATGCAACGGAGACCCGGAGAGCGCAAGGGTTCAGAACTTAGGGCTGAGGGAGTTGCAGGGGGCTACTTGGAGGGACTTAGTAATTGGCTATTTTAGGGACTTATAAGTACCATAACCCCAATTAGGGTCCCTTTTAGGGGACTTATAAGTCTACATACTACCTACTTACTAAGTCCCCCGACCCTCCAAGTAGGACTTTCATGTCCAAAGCCTCGTGTTTGCGAAACACTGACGGCACCTGCCCGGTAGGGACATACACAAGCAAGGCTTTCTGAAGCAGCTGCCCCAGAACCTAAGCCCCTAAACCCGAAACCCTAAGCCCCTTTTTAAGCACGGACTTGGAGTGTATGCCGGCAGCGAAGCTCTAGGACAGAGCCTTCCTCATTCACCTTAGGAGACCTCGGGAAGCCCCTAAACCCTAAACAAACCCTCAACGTTTGGAGAAAACCGACTCCGGGAGCAGTGGCGATCATCGTAGCCCGAAGCTCCTGGAGAACCCCAAAGCCTGGTTTCTGCAATGTGGGAGTTTCCGAAAATTACGGGACCCTAATGTAGTACCCGAAATAGTAGGATTCTTATTAAGGACCCCAGAATAACGTACCCCCTGATTTTCGGAAACTCCCATATTAAATCCTGAAACTTACCTATAGTCTCCATTGTAGTTCCTTTTTTTGTTTAACCAAAATCTCTATTAAAGGATCCTAACCATAAAACTGGTTAACCAAAAAAGGAACTACAATGGAGACTCTAGGTAAACCCTGACCCTTAACCCCAAACTTCCGCATCTGAAGCCTTCATCTTCTGAATCCGATGCCCTTGATGCTTACAGTACAAGCCCAAGAGTTGGAAACCCAATAGCCTCCATCCTTAAGAGTAATGTATGGGGAATCCCAGCACTATTTGGCCTTAATCCGGTTTCCAACTGTATGGGGTTTACTGTACCTGCGGCTTCCTCAACTACTACAGGGCTCAGGGATTAATACCACCCTTACTAGTGAGAATGGGAATAGGGTTGAATATGGCAGATCTATCCAGGAATAGGGTTTATGGGCATATTCAACTTCAAACCTATACGGTAATGACCAGAATCATGCCCAGAGGAAAGATATTGGTAAGTATTCCGGCCTCTATATTCTTAGCCTCCCCCAAGTTCGCAGCCTGAAGAAGCCCTCCCCTAAACCCTAAACCCTAAACCCTCGGACCCTAAACCCTAAATCCTTCCGGGCAGCATGGGTCCCAGAACGTGGATCGGCAAGGACAGGGAGAACCACAACCTCGGAGATCTGGGATCTGGGGGCCTTTTTGGACTCTGAAAAACCTCCGAAGTCTAGGGTTTTGAGGTCTCTGCTCCTGCAATTCGAAGCCAAGCGCAGGGGGTTTCTCAGTTCGCGTTCGCGCTGGATGTGGGTTTCGGGGTTTTGGGGCTCAATCGGCTCGGTGCCTGCTACAGGCTTCGCAGTGGTAACTTATTTTAACAGCCTTTCGTATATATAGTATTAGGATCCGCACTTTAGTTCTGATAGTACTGAGGGGTCTAAATTAAGGGCAACTGTAAATCCCAATCCCAATATCCAGATGTCCACCAGGAAGCAACATCACGACCAGGTACACTGTCATGCCGATGTCCCGTGCCTGCAGCAGGTACAGCTGAGTAGTAGTTTAGACCGTAGCAGCGTAGACTTGGTTCAACGCTGGACATGACCCAGGCTGCTTTGAAGACTCTACGACTTTACGGCAGCCTTCTTCGGGTACCTTTTGCTTCTGCCGATTCACAACAAGCGAAGTGCTACTCAAAGTCCAAGATTACTTGCAGGTTCGTGGGTAGTTGTAGGTGGAGTTAGAAGTATGGTAACTATAATTACACCCCAGAATCTATTTGAGGACTTGAAACCCCACTTAGAACTACCCATGAACCTCCGAGTACAATAAGGGCCATGGAAGTGAGCTTGGAGGGTCGGGGGACTTATTTTAGGGACTTATAAGTACCATAACCCCAATTAGGGTCCCTTTTAGGGGACTTATAAGTCTACTTACTACCTACTTACTAAGTCCTCCGACCCTCCAAGAGGTACCACATTACCTGCGTGCACTCAAGCCCCCCTCAGACCTGGCGGCCTTGAAGGAGCACAAGGCAGAAGGCACATAATCTAGGGCCTTTATAATTGGAATAGGGTTTTGGGGTATAACTAAAATATAAAAACTATAGTCATAATGCGGAACTCCAAAATCGTATTGGTAATTCTTCCCGCCAGTATAATATGTTACGTGAAACAACTCGTACACTGTGCGTGGCAACTGGACGCCGCAAAATACAACAGAGGGTACGAGTGACTCATGCATCGCAGAAAGAATCAGTTCCGTTCTGCGCCCCCACCACTGCGCCACTTCCACCCCACGTTGTGTCTTATATGTTGCTTCAACCGTGGCAGCACACCAACATCTTAAACCCTTGAACCTGTCAGCCCCCTGCTACAGAACGACACCACTAAAAGCAAAGCTCCTGAATCGCCGGGCTAAAGTGCTGTACCTAGACGTCCAGAAAACATACACAAAAGTCTGAAATTGCTCTGTCTGCACCCCGACACCTGCAACCCGAAACACCCTACATTCCTACGCAATGCCTTCAAGCTATGGTTCGGAATCTGCCTTGCCGAAACGGAAGGGTTTGAGCTTGGGGTGCACCTGCCAATGACATAGTCCAGGGTTCGGAGCATCAGCAATGCATCCTACCCTCGATTCTCTGGTTGGTGCCCGTCTACTATCTCCAAGTTCACAAAACAGACCCGACGACGACAAGTGTTGCTCCTCCTCCAACTATCACTGCTGCTGCTACTACTGCTACTACTACTCCTAGTGCTACTACTACTGATACTACTACTACTACTACGACGACGACTACTACTACGACTACTACTCCTCCTCCACCGCCTGCTGCTGCTGCTGCTGCCACTCCTGCTCCTACTGCTCCTGCTCCTGCTGCTGTGCTCTGCTGCCACCGCCATCTCTGCTGCTACTGCTGATGCTCCACCCTGGCTGGCCTCCCAGGTTAGGGCCAACGAGCCCAATCCAATCATGTAGACCTCGCAACACGCTGGACAAAGCATTCAGGTGGCATAGGGCTTCACCATTGATAGCCTACCTACAGCAACTAAAGTTGAGGGCCCTCAAGAGCTGTTGCTGCAGGTTGAGGAGAACCCTACCCGGCGGTTCATGGGTAGTTATAGGTGAGTTCATAGGAAGGGGCCTAGACAAATAACCCATATTAGGGGACTTGTAACCCCACCGTTAACTACCCATGAACCTCCAAGTAGGCTCTAAACCCTATACCCTTATGGAATCCCTAGAGATCCCTGTAAAGGGATCCTCAAAGGAACCCTTATCACTACCCATGAATCTCCAAGTAGTCCCTAAACCCTATACCCTTATAGAATCCCTAAACATGCCTCGAAAGGGACCCTTAAAGGAACCCTTATAACTACCCATGAATCTCCAAGTAGGCCCTAAACCCTATACCCTTATAGAATCCCTATACATGCCTTTAACGGGACCCTTAAAGGAACTCTTACAGTGCTCTCCACGGCCCACGGCCCAGGACCTGTGAACCCGAAACCTAAGCCTTCCAAGCCCCACACTCCGACACCCTACGTTTACCTAGCAAAACCTACTTTTTGTAGGCTCGCTATACATTCTATCTTAGAGTTCATAATCAGCTACAAAAAAGTAGGTTCTGGTGGTTACAGTAGAACACAAACCCTGACCCCTCAAAGGCAAACATTAAACCACTCCCGGAGAGAAACCTCGGAGCTGGTCGAGGCGACTCTACAGTGTAGAGTAGGGTTAATGTTGGGTACTGCCCCCATACAGTAAGAGTCTATAATAGGGCTACTATTAAGGGCCTAATATATCTATATTATGAATATTATCCGACTGTTACTGAGTGGGAGCAGTACCCAAGGTTAACGGATCAGAGCCCAGTGTTTAAGGGTTAGGGCGGTAATTAATGGTGATGCCGATGACGATGCTGATGGTGTGGGTTGTGGAGGTAGCGGTGACGATTACATCGCAGAACAAAGAAGACACAAAACAAGCAACAGCAACAGCGTAGCGGCAGTGTGCGCGCCGTCCCACCGTCGACTTCCAAAAGTGGATATGTCACATATCATATGTGAGCCCAGAGCCTCCAAAACCCCTTAATTAAGGAATATACCTTAAATCATATAAGGGATCCGATTATAATTTAAGGTATATTCCTTAATTAAGGGGCCCCTTGGAGGCTCTGGGAGCATCCGCCATTAGTTGGTCCAAGAGGCCCCTGAAGATGTCCGTCATGGTAAGTTTAAGCCCGAAGGACCAAAATCCGAGCTCCCTAGTCCCTGCATATGCATCTGAGTCACGAAGTAGCGCGTGTGCTCATCTCGAGAATCGAGTTGAAGCAACATCCTTTGAGGTAGATGTCGCTTTAGGGCTTCATGCTTTCGTGCAATAGGGCGTAGGTTTTTGGGGTTTGGGCTTAGGGCCTGGGTTTTTTGGGTGTGGGCTTGGGCAGTTCAGGGGTTTCGGCTTTTGAAATATTGAGTTCGACGCTCAGACCCGCGCAGGGCAGGCAAGGCTCCTAGTAGGACACAAGTCCGTCTTCACTACCACCGCCAAGGAATGCCACGTCGTAGCTGTAAGAGACTTCGAAGGGACAACGATCGGCAACTCGCAGGATCTAGCCCAGACTTGGGGTTTGGGGCTAAAGCATCAGGGCGTTGGGACCCTTGGTCCTTCTGTTGAGAGCAATCTCAGAACCGTAGAATCTGACAAAGCTCGGCTTCCCAAGTATCGGCAGCCCACAGAATCTAAAAGCATGCTGATACAGGAAAGCTGCAAGCCGGTGCCTGCATGGCACAGTTTGCGGGCCTGAGCAGGCGGTTCAGAGCAAAGGTTGCGGCTCAAACTCACTACTACCATCACCACAACAGCAGAAATATCGAAAGCAACACCAACAAGAACAGCAAGCAAGCAGAAGCAAACACAGATATATCTGATTTTCTTATGCCAGGTCTGCCAGCACAGAGGATGGCTGGAAAACAAAACAGCGCATGGAAAGGGAAGAAGAAGTCATTGACATTGTGTCTGCCTGCGCCGCTGTCAGCATTTGCAAGAAGAATAAGTGACATAGAAGCAACCACCACAACGAGAAACACCGGAATACCATGTCTAATCTACAGTAACGGCAGAGACAGTGCAAGCACAATCATGAGGGCGGTGACTAGCATAGGATAGGATTCGCCAATGTCCTTGACTGCGGTGCCGATGGAATCAATTTTGGCCGTCTCTGTTGGACGATGATGGTGACCAGCTGTGGCCATAAGCTTTGTCGTGATGGTGGTGCTGATGACGACGACGATGATGATGATCGCCAATGCTTCAATACCATGCTCCGCGGCTCTGCCTATCTGCGTCTATGCTATGCCTGCTATGCCATGTTATGCTAGGCTCTGGTATGTTAAGTTCTGCTGTCATGCCATACCATGTCATGTTAGGCTACTAGAATCTATGCAACGTGGTGCCCCCGACGATGCAGCTCTTCAAAGTGAGCAGAATTATCCGAACTATAAGGGCCTATGTACCCAAATAGAATATGCATTGGCTCTAAATTGATCCCTAAATAGGTACTTCTGGGCCAAAGTATATATAACTCCAGCTTCCCAATTATCCGATCCTCGGGCTCGAGTAGACCTGGGAGATTCAAATCCAAAGCTCTTGAAGGTATACCTAATATAAGGTAACCCTAAACCCTAAACCCTAAACCGTAATATAAGGGTCTTCATAGTTAGAACAGGGTTTGGGGGCCCACTATACTATACTTGTAATGAGGAACCACCAAAATAGCATTGGACATTATTTAGGCCCCTGCATTATGCCTAAATTGGGTAGGTTTCCATGACATATGGTGAGTAGGTGGTCATATTCATAACGGAGTAGGCTTCCAGGCTTTGTGAAGACTTGCGCTCAAGTGCTGTTAAAGAGGCACGACCCTCCTCAAAACCTCCTGGAACCCTTATGAGAGCCTTATAGGAATCCTTGAAGGAACCGTCTTCGAGGAAGGACCTAATGAGACCCTTCTGAAACCTTAAAGGAGCCCTCTTTGAGGAAAGCCCGGTGGCCTGGAAGTTCGACAGGCACCTGGTGCCTCGGGATATGAGCCGCTCATGCATCAAGCGGCTTGATGTGGCGGAAACGGCTTAAGATTGCTCTTCAGGAGATGCTAGAACTGTTTAATCTACTGTAAGGGTTAAGGGGTGTAGGGGATGAGGATATATGCTTAAGGGATTTGGAATTCAGAAACCTTATCCTGGATAGTTGAGGCAGGCACCTGGACACAAGCCCCCCGTGTGGCCCTCAGGTCTAAAAAACATGCACAACTACAGAGCTAGTTTTTTGTGTTTATGATCTTTTTGCTAGAAGGTCTTCCAACCAACTGAAGAAGACTAGGCAACTTCTGCAAGAAGGGACACATCAAAACAAAAAGCCTGATATAATTAACTCATTTCCTGCCCGAACATCCGGACGAGGCAATCACAAACTGGCAACCAGGGCATGCTCTGTGCGATCGTTTCGGAACTAAGGCGGCTTAGGTGATATTGCCATCAGAAGGCAACGGGGGAAGCGCAACAGCCATCCCTGCTACGGGCCGCAAAGCCGCTTCCCCACGTTCTAGGCAAGACAACCCAATATCCACGCAATCTTAGAGTCTCAGAGCCCTCATGCCTCCCGGCAAAGAAACCCAAGACCCTAAAGTATGAACCTTAAAACCTGCTTTCAGGGAAGATAGGTCGGGTAAGTAGCCCCCTACCATAGGCGTCGATAGACCCCTATACAGACCCCTATGCTTCTCCAGAGGCCCCTATGCTCCTATGGTGGATTCACTGTAACCTCTCCGTCGACACACGAGCCCCTACATATAGACCCTATTCATTTTCCTACATGTTAAACACGACCCCTGATTTGACGATTCCGGTATATCATACATCTGAAACATGCCCCCTCGTTTGGCGATTCCGGTTCATCACACATGTTAACCACACCCCCATCTAGCGGTTCTGGTTCACCATATGTCATAACACGCCCCCATATGGTGGCAACAGTCCATGATATATCTTAAACACGCTGCCCCCTTGTTTGGTGGTTCCAGTTCATCATATATTTTGAACATGCCGCAATAACGGTACCGGTTCATCCCATATCTTAAACACGCGGCCTCATTTGGGGATATTCATCATATATCTTAGATGCGCCAACTCATGCGGCGATTCCGGTTCATCAAACATGCGGAACACGCACCCCCATTTGGCGATTCCGGCTCACCATATATCTTAAACACGCGCCATCATGTGGCGATTCCACTTCACCACAACCGTTATCGCCAAATGCGGGGGCATGTTTAAGGTATATGATGAACCGTTGTCGCCAAATGAGGGGGCGTGTTGAACATGTAGGATGAGCCGAGATCGCCAAGTGAGGGGGGCGTGTTGAAGATACCTGATGAACCGGAACCGCCAAATTTGAGGGCCTGCTTAGGATATATGTTGGTCCGGGTCAAATGAGGGGGCGTGTTTAAGATATGTGATGAACCATTGCCGCCCAGTGCGGGGGCATGTTTAAGATATATGATCGGGGAATGAGGGGGCGTGTTTAACATGTAGGATGAACCGATATCGTCAAATGAGGTGGCGTGTTTAAGATCTATGGTGAACCGTTATCGCCGAATGAGGGGGCGTGTTTAAGATATATGGTGAACCGTTATCGCCGAATGAGAGGCGTGCCTAAGTTATATGATGAACCGTTATCGCAGAATGAGGGGGGCGTGCCTAAGACCGTTATCGCCAAATGAGGGGGCGTGTTGAACATGTATGATGAACCAATATCGCCAAATGAGGGGGCGTGTTTCACATGCATGATGAAGCGATATCGCCACGCGAGAGGGCATGTTCAAGATATGGGTGGTTGACAAAATTATGGTCCCTTTTTGGGGTTCCTACTATAATACGGCACCTATTATTTAGGGTACCCAAACAGGGACCCTTATTTTGACAATATGATGGTCCGGAGTCGCCAAAAAGGGGGCGGAGTGTTTAGTATGGCGAATCGGAATCGCCACATTAGCCTAAACCAGCCATGGCACCTTTCCCCCTAAACCCTAAACCCCTAAATCCTGGAGCCTCGGCCCGAAAATCCTAAACCAGCCATGGCACCTTTCTCCAAGAAGGCCAGCAAGCCGCACTCGAAGGCCGCGCAAAGGACCAGAAGTCGGAGCTCCATCCTCGAGGAAGTATGCGGTTTTTAGAGCTGCTCTCTTTCAGGCTGCGAGCTTAACTCCACAGTAGTAGACATTATACAGCAGAATGAAATTTATGAGTTTCCGAAAATAGGAGGCCGTAATATAGTACCCTAAATAGTAGGATCCTTATTATAAGGACCCCCAAAATCAGGTACCCCTATTTTTGGAAACTCCCATTTATGTTATATTATACAATATGCCATGTATTACATTACGGTGCTTAAAGGGCTAACTACAGGCTTAGTGTTTAGACAATGAGCTACAGCCATTGGAAGCCTCAGTGTTTTTGAGATGAGCGTGCCATTCCTATTCTGCCGCAGTGACGGTATGTCAGGGGCACTGCTGCTCCCTGCATTGCAGTTTAGGGTTTTGGGGTCGGGTTTAGGGTTTAGGGTCATGAGGTTTAGAACATGTTGGACTTTCCTGGCTTGTTGTGGGCTGCTACTAGTACGGATTGCTTTGAGTACTACTATCGCGAGCTAAAGGGGATCTGGTGCAGCGGGTAGTTGCATGGCTCTCTTCTCATCTGTCGTTCTGTTTCTGCAAGTATACACAACACATGCAGCTCAGCAACTTTATGCGATTAACTATTAAGTCTTATGTTAAGCACGTTTCTAGATGCCCTTGTATGGGGCTATGTGTTGATTTTCTGTCTCAAGCCTACTACGCGAAAGGATTGCAATCGGGCTGACTTCGTCGAACGCACGGACACAATCTTCTGCCTTATGCCGGTGCACGAAGAGTTGAAGGCATCTTAAGTTCTGGGAGCCTCAATAATGGTTCACGTCTGCTACAATCCTCGAACACAGACAATGACCAAGATCTCCGAAGAGAAGGACAGCAGGTGGTTCAGCAAACCGCTCGTACAGATCTCTCGATGCCCTCACCAGCTTACTTGGAGGGTCGGGTGACTTAGTAAGTAGGTAGTAAGTAGACTTATAAGTACCCTAAACGGGACTCTAATTGGGGTTATGATACTTATAAGTCCCTAAAATTAACCAGTTACTAAGTCCCCTAAAGACCCTCCAAATAGTGCTCCGAGGCCTAAACCCTAAACCCTAGACCCTAAACCCTAAACCCTAAACCCTGAACCCTAAACCCTCAGTGCTCAGGAGCATGATCCCAGACTGTCTCAGAAAAGGAAGGCCAAGAGGCGCTTAGATGCCATCATCTTTCAGTTCTTACCATTATTGCAATTACTACTATTACTACAAGTACTACTATTACTACAATTACTACAATTACTACTATTACTACTATTACTACAATTACTACAATTACTACAATTACTACTATTATTACAGATTCATCTCTGTATCTCATATGTCCGAATCATAGCGGCATCCCGATCGAAGATACTTCCGCAAGATCAGCGGCAAACCATGAGAAACAAATGTGCGCTACTGAAAGACAAGGCCTGAGGCTTGTGTCCCATGTCACCCGGAACAACATCTCCAACCATAGGCTTAGTATCTCAATTAGAACATACCTTCCCACGTAAATCGCAGCCAAACAGCTCTGATGGGCACTGGACGTGCCAAGTCCCGCGGGGGTGGACTCTCAACTGACTTCTCCCCACGCCAAGCTTTGAGCACAAAATTGAGTTTCAGCGTTCAGCTGGCACCTCATGAGCGATCTACCAAAATCTCACTCCCATAGTGTCCCGTCTCTGTTGGTCGGCATTGCCGTGCTGGCTTTGGGCTGGCCTTCGTCCGTCGAACATGAAAGCCACCAAAGTGAACAAAACAAGGATGGAGAGCATGTTGTACAACATTGGTTCTAGAGGGTGAGCAGAGCAAAGGATTCCTCAATGATTACTCACAACTGTTCCTCATGACGAGCTCGGTCACACGAGCTCAACAGTTCACTCTTGGTGGCTGCAGTGGAAGTCTTAATATGATTCGGCTTTGGGTTCTATCCGACTAAGCCGCAAACCCTCAGCATCCGTGTGCTAAGACTTTCAGGCTGCACTTGCTGCAAGCTCATGCATCGCGGACCAGTGCTGCAGTAGTGCTGCAGTTTATGTAACGACAATGCACTTCGATGCTGCACACAAGGCAACATGCATATCGCGCGATTGCATGCTTTGCCTCAGTTGGAGTTAGAACCAACCGAGAATCCAACGCTACGCAGCTGCGACAACAAACTGTGTGTCACACCTCGTCCTGACATGCAAAACCAAGTCTAAAGCAATGCATGTATATGAAAGCGTTGACGAGACTTTCAGTTGCATGTCAATATTTACATATATATGTTTTTTCAGTCAGGCATTTGGTTGCTCCGCCCATACACACCGGTACCATCCAGAGATGAGCAGAATGCAAACAATGCTGCCGTGGCCCGATGTGGCACGTGGTTATACGAGATTTTTGTCTCGCTGTGTAGATGTATGTGTATAACCCATGTGTATTCCGGAACCCCAAACCCTCTAATCCTGAAGAGGAGGGCTGGCAGGAGCTTAGGGCGGAGAGCGTTTGGACGAACATGCACTGTAACACGGCTAAGTGTCAAATCAGATGGTTGCAAGAACGCCACGACATTTCTGTGAGATTAAGACGTTACATGTTGCGAGGGAATTTTACAAAGCTTTTCAGATGTCTACGAGCAAAAGTGCTGGAAGTTCTCCTGCCCCAGCGACCTGAGAAAGCAACAGCACAAAGGCTGGACCGAACCCTTGAGGTCAGTCGGCTCTACACTAGATTCACGATTTAGTGTTTAGGGTGCAAGACTGATGGAACTCTGAAAGATACCCTTGTAGAATCAATCAGGCACCAATATCGAGCCCTTAAACTACATACTCAGAAGCATCAGCGTGAAGGTGTTGGGGCCGCATGCTGCCAGACAGTCTTTTCTCCACCCGGCAATGTGCAGAGTCTCCCCAGGTACTTGACTTGTTCCAGAGCCTCAGCAGCAAAGAACGCAAAGGCTGAAGTCAAAATCGGAGAGAAATTCTAGAGTGGGATCTTCTCAGTTCTACTATGAAGAGAAATACTGCAGGGAACCCTACACCGAAGCCTTTGAAACCGCGAGACCCTCAAGCGCCAAACGGAGTGGACATTCCTCCACAAGTTCTTGAAGGTTTTAGAGTAATTACGGACTGCCGTGATGTCCTACTGCCCATCTGACGATTTCGAGCTACTTTAAGTTGGTTGCTGTTGCTCTGATGCCTCACTTTGCTACTGTTAACATAAGTACTAGCGTCTTTGTAAAGGGCTCAAACCATAAACCTTTTGAGGCTATTCTCGTTCGTACTGTCGCACCAGATCGGGCAAATGTTCTCTAACCTGCAGCCACGATTGCGAGGGGACCCGGAGTGCCATTATGTAGGTAGTTCGGTAAACTAAGGTTCCGTTTTAGGATCCCTTTCTCCAGAAACCCTCATGGATCCTTAATGGAACTCGTGCAATTACCAAAGCTACGATTTTGCTAGCCAAGGCTCACTTCTAGTAGCCTCCCTCCTGATTGTCGTAGCCACCGTAGCCCTGGTCCTCCTGAGCTTCCGGGTTTTAGCGCAGGATCTGCGCCTGAGCATGATGCCTGCAAGGCCTCGCATGCCAACCAGCTCGTTTCTGCATGACATCGTTTGTAACGAAGGCTTTATCGAGGTCAGGCCGGTGTGGCACTCGAAACACGCGCTTGTGTATGTTATTATAACGGTATCCATAAACGTATGTAGAAGTGTATGTACACACACCTACATAGCAATATTTAACACCAAAGCACCAAGACCCCAAGCCCAAAATTGACCGCAAAATCCAAAGCCCCATACACCCTAAACCCGATTACGCAAAAGTCTAAACCCTAAAGCCACCATAAGCCAGCCGACCCTATATACCCTAAACCCCTAAAACCCCCTAAAACCCCTAAAACCCCCTAAAACCCCTAAACCCCTAAAACCCTAAAACTGCTAAAAGCCCTAAAACCCCGAAAACCCCGAAAACACCCAGAACCCGAAAACCCTTAAAACCCCTAAACCCCTAAAAGGCAAAGCTGGCAAACCCCGCCGGGCGGCGGCCTCCTGTGGCGGCATCATCGGGGGCGTCTCTTCCTGCAACTTCACGGCTCGTGGGTCATGATGCAGGGTTTAGGTCTTACCTGTGGCCGAAAAGACCTACCTTTTTAGGGCTCCTTATTATGATTTCTGTATATAGTTCCTCAAAAAGGTAGGTCTTTTCGGCTACAGGTAGGGTTTAGGATTTCGGGGTGGTTATAAGTGCGGTTAAAAGCCGTATGCTATGATGGGTCAAGGTTCAAGCTCCCCTACTTACCACCCTGCTTGTAACTACCCATGAACCTCCAAGTAAGCCCCCATGCCTTACAACCATTAGGGCCCCTAGAATTCACGCTATATTTCTTCAGTGAGCAATATTGAGCTCGCGGAATGCTCGGCCCGTGAGATGTAAAGTCTCCTGCTCCTCGCTGTGAAGCCTGGAGAGACTATATATCTCCTAGCCGCCCTTAGAACCAGGAAAAAACAATATTCTTAGTAATCCCATTAAGTTGCATTATAAGACAAGTAAAACATAATTCCTAACAGAAGCAAAGTTCTTGTACATCTTAAAAACTCGGACACTGATCGTTCAACAAACTTCAGGTGAAACTCGGCTACATATGTTCAACTTAAGTTGTTGGGCCTCTGGGCAAGGACGACAGGCATCCAAAATACGAATGTCTTGCGTGGCAAGATGAAGGAAAGGGGAGGGCATGAGGAAATGCAGCGACACGATGAACTTTGCATAACATCCGACGACTAGCATGACAGGGCACGACAGAAGAGAAGACTAGCAGCCTGAGAGCACACACGCCACATCGGAAAAGGAGCGCTGCCAACGACCACATCAGCTGTGCCAGATCAGAAACTGAAAACGTCTCTTCGGATCATATCTGAGACTAAGTCAAAACCCTAAACCACTGCATGTTGGCCACCTTCGGCTCATGGACAATGACGTTGTCGGGCAGCTGCATCTTAGGTCCCATCTTGCCCTCAGGGTCGTGGGACATCATGATCTTCACCTGTTGGCTTTCCGGCTTGAGCTTTGGGTTTGAGGCTTTCGGACCGTTTGGGGTTTACAGGGCTTTGGGGCTTCGGGATCTTCACCTGTCTAACGTGCAGCGACTTATGGGCGCCAAGCCAAGCTTCGTGCATCGCAATGCGTTGTAAATTTCTAGGCTTTGGCGTCGACAACTGCACGTTTAGCCTAACTCACCTGCGCTGTCCTCCTAAACATTTGCATCATGAACCCTCTTGCAACAGGCTTGCGACTTCGCCCCGAAACCCCAAACTCTGCTGCCACAAGTTCGCCCAGAACCCCTCAAAAGATGCTGTGGACACAGGGGCTGGGTTTAGGGTTTATAGTAGGGTGTATAGGGTTTATAAGGTTTATAGGGTTTATAGGGTTTATAGGCTTTAGGCTTTAGGGTTTGGGGTTTGGGGTTCGGGGTTTGGGGTTTAGGGTCAGATGGTAAGTTTCGAAGTGAGGCTCACAGAAAGGTGGCCCCGCTGTGCGCGGCCACCTCTGCGTCTGCAACTACATGCAAGTGAGGTACCACATGGAGGTTCATGGGTAGTTATAAGGTTCCTTTCAGGGTTCTATAGAGTTTAGGGTCTAGGGTTTGGGGTAGTTATAAGTAACACAAGTATACAGGGTTATAAGCCCCCTACTATCGGTGATAATTATGGTTTCCCTACTTATAACCTCACTTAAAACTACCCATGAACCTTCAAGCAGAGTCCGTTGCAGATCCGCGGAATACCTCGGAGATGTATGCTCTAACACTGTATGCGAAGGCGACGTACACTCCGAAATCCGAAAGTCGGTCCCCTAAATTACTGAAGGAGGCGATCAGAATTTTGTAACACATAACACCGAACTCTACACCCACGCCATTCGCCGTAAACACCCCTAAAAGTAAGTCTAAACTCAAGATCAATGCCCCGCCGGGCCTTGATTCCAATGGTGCCCTGGCGCATCTGCACGTGGCGGACGGCTTCCGAGATGTAGTGCCTGTCGTCGGCAGCTAAACCCAACCTGCGACTCAAAAGACCTCCGTTGTCAAGGGAACTATATACCTGTGACCCAAAAGACCTACCTTCAAGGCAACTGTATATATATATAGAAACCATAATAAAGGAACCCCGAACCGGTAGGTCGTTTTGGTTACAGGAAGCCCCTAAACCCTACATATACACTGAACCCGAATGTCTGTGATCAGGCGGTTCTTGATGGTGTCGGTGCTCAGACTCGGAGAGGGGTTGACGATTTGGGTCCAGAGTCCCTGTAATATAGGGGCCTTAATAGTTAGAATATGGTTTGGGGGCCCCGTTATACTTTGTTTAAGCCCCTTTACTGCCGTCTACCCCGAAAAGGGCCCAAAACTGGGGTTCAGGGCACGTTTTGGGGGGCGGGACGGGGGTCAGGACGAGGGTAAAGGCCTCCAAAAGACTTTTAGGGGTGTAGAGGTGTAGGGTTGGGGTTTACAGTAGTCTCCAAAACAGAACCGAAAGCGTCCAAATGGGCCCTGACCTCTTCGGTTCACCAGTGGAGATCAGATAGCCCTGCCTGTCGGAAGTCTCGGCAATTCTAGAGACTATGGATTTGAGGGCCCTACTCAAGTTTGTCAGGGTTTAGGATTCACGGGTCGCTACGGCTGTGTCTATATAGTACAGGGGCCTTGATAATTAGAATAGGGTTTTGGGGTGCCATTGTACTAGAAAAATAATACGGAACCCCCCCCCCCGAAAGTAGTATTGTTATTTATTTAGGCTCCTACAGTATTCACCTGTTGGAAGACTTGCCATTCAAGGGCTTGTGGTTTGGGGATTAATGCTCAGTGCAGGGAAGTTTCAGGTTCAGGGTTTAGCTATGGTTATAGGGGAAGTTTCGGGCTTCCCAGAGCCTCCAAAACCCCTGAATTAAGGAGTTGTTTACCTTAAATTATAACAGGATCCCTTATATGATTTAAGGTAGATTCCTTAATTAAGGGGCTTTGGAGGCTCTGGGTTCGTGGTTTAGTTGCATGAAGGTGGGGTTGTCGGTGCTTGCGGAGCAAGCCTTCAGGGCGGCATGGGGCCATTTAAAATTTCGCAGAGGCCTCGGCGCAACGACAGGACACCTCGATACCAAGATCAGAGCCTGATAGGGTTTAGGTTTAGGGTTTCTTTCCGTCCTACTTCGCAAAGACAATTTCCACATTAAGGGCTTAGGGTTTAGGGTGATTCATTGAATAGGTGAGCCATCTCATCTCCCATCACTGACCCCCAAAAGACGAATACACCCCGATTCACGGGGCTGCTCTGAGCTGGGCCCCCCGTTCAGGGGTCCCATCGAAAACTATTAGCAATAATATAGGCGCCTAATTTAATAGTTAGAATAGGGTTCCTTTAAAGGGGTGTATAGGGGCTACTGTGAGGGATCTATAGAATCTATATAGTAGGGTTCTAGAGTGTAGGGGCCTTAATAATCAGAATAGGGCTTTGGGGCCCATTTTTCAAAATTGTGGAAATGGGCCCATTGGCTTCCGAAGAACACCGATTTAGGAGAGCCATCAAGGCGTCTAGGAATACCAGAACCTCAGCCCAGAACCCAACTCGAGCAACGTTTACACGAAATTTGTAGGCTTTGTATGCAGGCTGCCTGATCAGACACATCGCTGGGCTCTATCGTGTACTTACACGTTCGATCAAAAGACTTTTGGATTCCGAAACACTGTGACCCACATGCCCTGTCCCCGACGGTCGTCTGACTGCCTGAACTTCATAGCCTTGGCTCTTTGCGCACGGAGCTTTCCGCTGATGATAACCTCCACACCTTTGGCGCCATTCTCCATGATGAACCTGGGCATTTCGGACGTCAGTCTTCTAGCTTTGTCGGCAAGATTCATCTTCTAACTTTGTCGAGGCAAGGTGCTGCACAGCACCAGGATCATTGGTTTAAGGGGTCCAGCAGAAGCAGCACCAGCAGCACTGCTAGTGATGCTCGTGGTGGTCGTCGTTGCGACGACGACGACGACGAGAAGGACGACCCACTACGACGGCGACAGTAATCGTCGGCACAAAAATACTCAGCAGTGTTCATGATCAAACGCCATCGCCGACTATGCATAATGACTGCAAACCCTCCCTAAAATCTAAACTCCCAACCGTCACAAGCTGGATCAGGCGATGCATTCGGGCCTCAAGACGCCATAGCAGGCTCGGCGGACGGCCAGGCCGCCAATCAGTTTGAAGCCTGACACTGCGGAAAAAACAGGAAACTGCGAACACATGACATAGGGGCCGCATGCTCGTGTTTGCGCCGCAAGCTGACATTCAAAAGTTGACACCACAGCGACTCAACAAGCAACATCAAAAAAGGCCTGTGGACCTAATCTTCGATTCAGAATCCCCATTCCGTAAATCCCGGATGTTTAGACTTTATTTACTTCGCAACAGCACCATAAAACCCTGAGCGCCGAAATCCATGTGGCCATTACAGAAGCCAACAACATCCCCGGCAAAAAACAGCATGCAAAGGACTCTCAAGCCGGATGGAACCCCGTCACTATCGCCCGCAAGACATCCCAACAGATTTTTCAGCCCTGGGGATTTTGAGATTTGCTAAGAGACATGCGAAACCTCATGCGAAAAGCCGGTGCGGTTTAGAGCTTTCGCTCTGCAGCCGCGGAGCGGAGGGATTCGCACTGAGCCATGGCGCAGCTGGCACGGTTCCTTTGGGTTTAGGGTTTGGTGTTTTAAGGTTTGGGAAATACGGCTAATTACAGAGTTTAGAGCTAGTTTCGGGTTTCGTATTTAAGGTTGGGGGAATGCGGCCATTGAGTTTGGAGATGGTTTCGGGGCCGGCTTCCTTTACCCTTTTTTGCATCCGGGCTGGGCGAGTCGGCCGGAAAGTAACAGAAAACAGGAGCATCGCACCAAGCCCTAGCAAAACTGGCTACAGTTCATGAACTTTACGATGCCAATGCTGACTGACAAATTCAACTGTAAGTGCAACGTGAACTTCGTGCAAGAGAGTAAGATACATACATTGCTAGGGCGGCATTAAGTATTAGAACTTTGCGACTGGATGTTGGTAGCAGGACAAGACAGTTTGCGCCAATGGCAAATCGGATCAGACTGGGTTCGCGGTCCGCGCAAGCACAAAGGCTCGCATGCTGGGCTTGGTCATTAATTAACGAGCCACATATGTGTATGTATGTATGCATGTATGTAAATGTGTATTTGTATATACATATATATATATATGTATACGGCAGGAAGCTCAAAGAGCCGTTGTGCACAGTCCCTTTCCGCTTGGCGTCTCGACACGCTCAGCGAAGAGCTCCACGCTGTTCTCAGGGAAGCCGAAGCGCTTCTGCACCTGCAGACTTTCCAAGGGGTGATGGTCATGTCAAATGTCTTGGCTTTTGGAGTCAAGGGTTCAGTGTTCTGATGCAGATTCTGGGGCTGGTCGGCATGTCCTATCCGAAGCAGCAGGTGTCACGGCTGTGTCTGCGGATGTGAGTTTCATGTATCGTAAGGGTTAGGTTAGGACCGGGTAGGGTTAGGGGTCACGGTTCAGGGCCTCCACCGACTCAGGATTGAGCCTTGCGAGCCCACCTAAAGCCTAAACCCAAAGTATAGAGGCCTTAACCTGCCTAAACCCCAAACCCAAAACCCTGAATCCTACATGCACAGCCAACCCTCTAAACCCCCAAACACCCAAAGCTCAATGCCTGAATCCCGAAACCATTGCTACTTCGATAGATCCACCCAGCGCCACGCAAAGAATGCAACAATAATGTAGGAACTGATTTTGAAACCCGGGTCCTATAACCCCCAATATAGTAGGATTCATATACGGAACGCTAATAAAGGCCCAAGGTTTCGTAATCAGGCTCCTACAATACTCCAGGAACTCCCAGCTTGGACAGGCTTCAGAAGGCTTTAAACAGGTGTTAGGGTTTAGGGTTTAGGATGGTTTAGGGTTCTATGATTATCCATGCTCACTGCATCTGCAGTCCTTCACGGTTAAGCCTGTGAGGTTATTCTAGGCTTGGGGGGTTTCGGGTTTGGGGCTTTAGGGGTGCGGGGTTTGGGGAGTGTAGGGTTTCTAAATCCTGCATGCCCGGATGCCGGCAGAATCGTAACTGACCTGCCGCAGTGAATCAGTGAAGCCCCGAAAAGTCTCCAATCGAAACCCGCCGGTTGAAAGGACATTTCCGTCCGATGCCCCCACCCGAAGCCCTGAGCCCTTGTAGTGCCCTTATCTATCCCTTATAAGAACCCCTATAGCTCCTTAAGAAGACCAGCCCTTCCTTGTAGTAGCCTTGTCCATCCCTTATAGGAACCCTTGTAGTTCCTTTAAAGGAGACCTAAACGACCGCAGACTCTTCCGCTTTTTGACCGAGACGCCAAGGCAGTGAGCTCTCGAATGCGGCGGCCTCACTGCCAAAAAGCCCCTTGACCCCGAACCGAATATGAGCACTTAAAGGAACCCTTAAGGATTTAGGGTTTAGAGGCTTTGAAGGTTTAGGGTTTACCTTGACCGTTTAGGACTCAGGGTTTAGGGGCTTTGAAGGTTTAGGTTTACCTTGACCGCAAAGGTATCTTGAATTATGCCCTTTCGTAGGTGCTGGGCCATTATTTTACCTACTTTGGGGGGCTCAGGTAGGGTTTAGGACTCAGGTTTTAGGTTGAGGATTTGGGATTTCAGGTTACTAGACTTAGGGTTTGGGGTTTCGGGTCTGGGGGTTCGGGTTTAAGGGTAAAAGGGATACGGCTTTATCTAGGTTTCTTTTCATGGGAGTTTGTGAGGTTACTAGTTCAATGCCAGGGATTAATGTAAGGTGTAAGGCAGTGTAAGGGTTGAGGATTTCGGTTGTGGGTTTGATAGGTTGTTAAACTGTACAGTCAAGACCTTGTTCCAGGCTACAGAGCAGACTTCCCAAATTATGCCAAAGGGGCAATGTGGAAAACCGAATTCCGCACCCATTCGTTCAAAACCCTGCGTTCGAGGCCGTAGACACTCTATAGAGGGAGTGGAATGCATCATTATGGGCGGATCGAATTGAACTCCAAAAAATCCTGTAGCCTATAGTAGGGTCCTGGCCTAACCATCTGCACTTGCTTTGAGGCATCTTTCGTGCTACTGGGCTCGGGGTTGCGCAGATTTTACGGCTTGTAGGATTTCGAGCCCCGTGCATGCCAAAACACGCATCCGAACCGCCCACGTTGCTAAGCCCCTGCACTTGGCGTCAAGCCCCAAACCATGAGGCAAGCCCCATTGTTTTCATGAACCCGAAACCCTAAACCCTTTTTTGAACCCAGGCTCTAATCGTTCAGCTGGGAAGGCGGCCACACCCTAAACCCTAAACCCTGAACCCTCGCAACCCTAAACCCTAATCCTAAGCCTTGAAGCCATCCGAGAGAAAGGGTTCGAAGCAATCAAACCGCGCCTTTCTCTCCAAGCACCTCCCGGGTCCTCCGAAGAAAGCAGGGAATTATGGCCAACATGCGGATTGGGGTTTAGGGTTATGAGCCTTAATTATTGTCTTAGGGCTGAGTATCCTAGCCCAAAAAATCTTAACCTTTTCAGTTATGGTAGGATTACCGCAGTATAGTAGTAACCCCAAAAGGTTATGCTTAAAATAGTGTTTAACGAGGGGGGTGCTCGGAAGCCGACCCTTTTCGGGCCTGTGGCGTGCAGTTTTTGCAAGACGGAGTGCCATACTTGGAGGTGCATGGCTAGTTGTTATAAGTGGTGCTGTACGTCCCCCAAAGCTTGGATTACAATTATAGTTGCCGTAGTTATAACCCCACTTATACCTACCCATCAACCTCCAGTATTATAACAGTGCAGAGTATATAGGGACAACCGGGACAACTAGGGCATTGCTCATGCGCGACGGGTTCGTTACCAAGCCTGCCTGGCTCAGGAGCTCGCCTCTACAGTGTAGGTCGGTTTGGGTGTGTTGCAAGTTTAAGGCTAGTTCTCTTTATGGCTAGTTCTCTAAATCAGGGTCCCTCTTTAGATCCCCCAAAATAGTACGGCACCCTTGTAAAAGGGACCCTAAAAGGGACCGTTGTTTAGAGAACCGCCCTCATGTCAGGACAACTAGTGCCATTGCACCCAAGAAAGACATGCATAGGAGGGTTTAGGTAGTCTCTCAGCAAGCAAGTACGTATCGGAGAGCACGATTCAAAGTTCCCTCGAGCCGAGCTGCGCAACGCCAATCTTTAATATCCGAAACTTCAAACCCTCCTCTCAAGCCCCCGGAGCCGGAAACCTAAACCACAAAGCCCAATACCCCTAGATAAGGACTCTATGTATAAATGTATATATACACACATATTAATATATATTTTATTACGCTAGATTACATTATATTGTATTATATTAGGCTACGTGATATTACACTATAGCATACACATATATAGATATACAAAGAGAGAGAGAGAGAGAGAGAGCAATTCATGAGGAACCCACAGCTTAGAGGCAGCAAGCATCTCCTCGTTGCGCGGATGATGATCTCAGTTCGGATCGGGGTGACGCGCACCTCAATGCAATGTGGAATAATTTGGAGGCTTTGTAAGCTGCATGTTTTCGTCAAAGTGAAAAGAAATATGCGCGTTCAAGGTGTGGGCCCTGCTTTCGTATCGGAGCTGATGAACCACAAAACCCATGGGTTATACTCACATATAGTTACCCTGCTTATGACCCCACTTATAACTACCTATGAACCTCCAAGTATACAGAGGGGCCCTTGGGATTCGTAGCTCTGCTAGCTGCGCCACAATCCTACAAAGAAATGCCTAAGACAGCTAATCTGAGCCCGCCAAACGGCCTTCAAGTAGTACTTCTGCTTTAAGCAGACCTGTACCAAGACATACCAATGAATTCTAGGCTCGCAGATCTAAACCTTGCCCTCCAAGCCCTATACTTTTACTCAAAGCCCTGACAAGTGAATGGAGTTTTGCAGGGTGGCGTCTTACATGAATTCTCGACTGGCAGGCCTCGACTCCAGCATATCCATCTTCACCTTGTGGAATCGACGTCGGGTTGGGCTTTAGCTTCTTTCTTCTGCCACCCACCTAGATGGCTGTGCGTGCCGCGCTGACAAGTACCATGTTTGATGCAGCTTGTGGGGCTAATGCTCGCGGGTTCATTTCAAATATTCTTGTTTGTTTGAACCTGGGGTTGAAAGGTTCCAGGTTTAGGAGGCAAGCTTTTCTTCGGAATGCAGGGTTTTCGACATCACATCGCTGCAACAGGGCCGAAACTGATCTGAACAGCAGCCACAAAACCTGGGAAGTTTCCACGGGTTGGTCGACATTGAGACGGTCATGTCCTCCATGGCTCCATTCTCATGAAGACTCAAATCAAAGCGAAAAGTCATGGGCCAAGCACTTAGGGACACAGGAGCCTACCCGGAATCCCCGAGGATACGGGAGGTGGAACCTGCAGAAAGCTGAATCTAGCCTTCTAGGGTTTGGGGTGTAGGGATTTTAACGCTCGCACTCGGCAATACCAGGCGAGGTCTTTAGGGGTTTAGGGGTTGAGAGGGTATTCGCTGTAGGAGTTTGGGCTTACGGCCTTTGTGCTCTACCCTAAACCCCTAAACCCCTAACCCTAAACCAGACTTTGAGATGCCAGGCCACCCAGGGTGCGCGCCAAGAACTCGTTCAGCTCTGCATTGAAGACGCCATCCGCTACGAACTTCCTTTTTTTGGACACCTCTGCAGGCCGGAAACCTCCTGAAAATCTTGTAAAAACCCTGTATATAGAACTGCTTTAGGGTTTAGGGTTATAATCGAACCCTTAAAGAACTGTAGCCTTCATGCCGCAAGCCCTGCAGAGAAGCAGCAATGTCAGCTCAATCAAACTGTGATGCTGTGTGCTCTGAACACCTTCTGAGTCATGCTTATTTCTGGTCTACAGCGCAGTGGCCCTTGTCAGCGTTTCGATTGAATGGTCGCAGCTGCTCATCCGAGTGGCGCACGGGCCGTAGTTGTCCCCCCCTCTGCTTCCGTGACATATGGAATTCCATCTCTCAACTTGATTTGCTCCAAAGTTGGAATCAGCAGGGGCTGCTTCATGAGTGCCGGAGCCCTGAAGCTTAGCCCTGAGCCGTTGCCTGGGCCGAGCTCATGGCGTCACTTTCGCGATTGGGGCTGGGGTGGCTGGGGTGGACTCGAGCACAAAACCTGCGGTGTTCATGCGCAAGAAGACGTGTCCGACGGAAAAGCGCCGTGACGCCCGAAATCCCACCTTGGCCCCTTAATTAAGAAATATACCTTCAATTATGATAGGATCCCTAATATGATCTAAGGAATATTCCTTAAGGGATATTGCAGTCTCTGGGGCCCTAAACATGATGAACAAAACCTGCGGATCTCAGATCCGGGCTGGGTCAAGGCCTCACGCTGCGAACCTGCCAGCCGAGCTTTCGACAATGTGGAGTTTGCTTGGAGAGTCGGGGGACTTAGTAACTGGTTATTTTTGGGACTTATAAGTACCATAACCCCAATTAGGGTCCCTTTTAGGGTGCTTCTATTTCTACTTACTACCTACTTACTAAGTCCCCCGACCCTCCAAGTGGGCACTGGGAACTCTAGGTTTGAGAGGTTCGCATCTCGGATTTTTGGAGTTTGGGGTGTGGGTTTAGGGTTGAAGGGTCTCCGTGTTTTGGCGGGTTTAAGTTTTAGGGAGCTGGGTTCTGGGTTCGTAATTTAAGAATCCAGTCTGAGGGTTCTATTGCCGGCCTCATGTCATGCCATGAACGCGTGTAAGCTAGCGCAGCGCTGAAGCCATGGTAACTATATGTATATATATATATATGATATGTATGTATGTATGTATCTATGTATATTCATTCTTTATAACTTTAAACAACTGTAAACATGTTCCTTACAACTCTAAACATGTTCCGTAAAACTTTGTGTATGGTCCGTATAACTTTACAAATATTCCTATATATCTGTATATATATATACACATCCACACATATACATATATACATACATATTCATTCCTTATAGCTTTAAATAGCTGTAAACCTGTCCTATATCACCCTAAACCTATTCTCTATAACCTTAACTATCTTCCTCAATAAGAACCCCTAAACCCCTAAACCCTAAGCCCTTCACCCCTTAAGCCCTAAACCCTAAAATCTAACCCCTAATATGAACCAAGGCTTTAACTATGTTCCTCAACAAGAACCCAGCTGTAGGCGGCCTCCGACTCGCCCGCCATGCAGGAGAAGCTTGCAGCGACACTAACGCCTCAAGGACATCAGGATTTCGACACGCACACTCGCTCAGGGCAGGCACGGATGTATGAGTCTCTGACATCAGGATTTAGGGGTTCGGCGCTCACACAATCCAAGCGAGGCATGTGGTTTGGAGTCTGAAGGGTGAGACTTCGCTAAAGGGAATGGAGGGGTTAGGGGTTTAGGGTTTAAAGGGTTAGGGGTTTGGGGTTTTAGGGTTTAGGGCTTTAGGGTTTAGGATGGCTTAGGGGTTAGGGTGTAGGGATTCCACGAAACTTGCCTAGACCCTAAACCTTCAAACCCTGAACCTCGAAATTCTACTGGTTAGGACTCCCGAGGTCGAAGGATGTCTGGGACAGCTGAAGAGTGTGAAGCGGGAGAATCCCCAATACCGCATATAGGCGCCTGCATATAACTCCTTAATTAAGGGATATTGGGCTCTCTGGGATCGTAGTAGTAAGGGGAAACGACTACAGGGCAAATGGCAGAGGATCGCAGGTGATGTCAACAATGGGTATAAGACCGTGCAAAGAGATTACACCGCTGACGTGAATTCATCAACCACCAAAAGCACAGTGCTAAGCAGCATGTGAATCAATGCACGAAGTTCAGAACAGGAAGCCGCGTACGGCACGATTTAAGGAAGGATGCAACCATACAGTCAGACGAACCACCAGACATATAGTGGCAAAAGCAAAAATCATCATCACCGAATCGCAGTCATCAGCATATATCGCCGTCATGTTGCCAGCGCCGAGGCATGCCCCTAAGCACGAGCGCGTAGGGTGTTGGGGTCTAGTGTTTCTGGAGCCTCAACCCCCAGACGCCCCTGTCATGGCCCGGTGACGTGAGGGGTTCGTCTTTGCACCCTAAAGGTTTCGGATGTGAGGTTTATAGGAATTTAGGATTTATTTAAGGCTTAGGATTAACCCTGCTTTTGTGCTGAAGGCGACGGTGGTTCGCTCGCTTTCGCGAGCCCACCTGTCCTCAGGTCTCGAGCTGGGTACGATTCCCCTGCCGTGCTCCTAATCCGCTAATTCTTTTGCAGCTGGGCTGAGTACACCGTTAATTCTAGACACTAAACCCGTAACGCCTAAACCCTAAACCGTACCCATCATTCTCCCTCCCTCTTCCTTTGAGGGCCCAGGGATCCTAAATCTGATACTTGGGAGTCTCGGAAACTGAAGGGCTCCTTCTCCGAATCCAAGAAGTTGAGGAGGATCCTAGTTTCGGGGGGGGGGGGGGCTTTTATCCTATAGCTAATGCTAAGAAGCTACATTCAGGTATATTGGGGTATATTCGGGTCTATCAAGCTGGATCAAGGTAGATTTTAGGTTTATTGAATAACCCTTAACCCTAAACTTTTTGACAGTCACTCTCGCCCTAACCCTAGACCCTGAACAAATTAAGGTCCCCTTCTGTTTTGAAACTTGCACTTAAAAGGCCCAGATATTCATGCATATCAAGGTATAATAAGGTTTATCGATAACCCTAAACCTAAGGCCCCCATATGTTCCCTTAACCCTAAACCCCAAACCCTATAACCCCAAACCCTATAACCCTAAACCCTAAAACCCAAACCCCTAAACCCTATAACCCTAAACCTAAGGGCCCCTTCTTTTCCGAAACTCGCACTTAAAAGGCCCAGAGTCGGAAGGCTTTGCCCAGACTGCTGGCGAAGGCTAAAACGGACGATGCTCGAATGCAGTGGTCTTGGACATGTATGGTCGGGGCCGTAATGATTAGAATAGGGGTTCCTTTAAAGGGATCCTTAAAAGGGTTCTATAAGGGGTCGATAATAGGGTTCTATAGTAGGGCTTAACAAATAGAACAGGGTTCCTTTTGAAAGGGGTCTAGAGGGGCTACTATAAGGGATCTGTAAAGAGATGATTCCCGAATGCAGCGGTCTTCGACATGTATGGTATGTAACATGTAGTATACATTAACACAGTACGTAGCATGTAGTATATGGTACATATAGTATAAGGATGTACAAGGTATATAGTATATAGAGTGTACAGGCTATATACTATATATACAACTCTTACTATTCACAGTACATAGCATATGGTAATATACAGTATACAGTCCCTATTATCGCGGTATGTAGTGTATCGGGAACAGTATGTAGAATAAGTAAGGCGCTGTGCTGTGCAGCTACGGCGTAAGAGTACTTTTAAGAACTCTCAGCCATTTAGCGACTGCACATGAAGGGGAGTGTACGCTCGCAGAAGGTCGATTTCGATCTGAGACTACTAATGCGCCTGCTGCGGATCAACGGCGACCTAAAAGCCAAAACCCCACTGACACCCTAAACTATGCCACTTCGAGCAGCAAGGACCAAAACTGTTTTTCCGCCTTGTCAGCGGAAGAGGCGCTTGAAGAAGTTGAGGATGGAACCGAAGAAGCCCGGGGAGGAGACCTCGGCCTCGAAAGGAGGGACTCGGAAGATCCGGCTCAAATACTGGGTTTTTCTTAAGCGCCTTTCATTTCAGGAACCATAATACGGAAACCATATTATTTACTATAGACCCCTATAATGGTAGCTTAAGTCAAATTCCCTTAACAAGAGCCCAGGATAGCTCTGAACCCTGTGCAACACCAAACTCTGAACGACACAGCCGGTCAAGGCGCTCAAGGCCTCCGTGGATCCCCATGGCCTATAGCTCTAAGGGTTCCTTTAAGGGTCCCTTTAAAGGGGTCTATAGGGATTCTATAAGGGTCTAGGGTTTCGAGCCTTCCCAGAGCCTCCAAAACCCCTTAATTAAGGAATATACCCCTAAGGGTTCCTTAAAGGGTTCCTTAAAGGGATCTATAAGGGTACTATAAGGGAATTAAGGAATATACCTTAAATCTTATAAGGGATCCTATTATAATTTAAGGTATATTCCTTAAATTATAATAGGATCCCTTATAAGATTTAAGGTATATTCCTTAATTCCCTTATAGTACCCTTATAGATCCCTTAAATCTTATAAGNCCCAAACCCTGGGTTCTCTCAAAACCCTCAACCTAACTAACCTAAACCCTACACCCCAAGGCTAAAAACCTAGAATTTCCTTGTGGAAACCCGACTGAAGGGCGGTGTGAATTCCTCAACCCTAAACCCTAAATCCCCAAGCCTCCATGGCCGCCCCGAGCTTCGGATCCACGCTGAGGGCACTGTGCTCGAGGCCGCTACTGGCGCCGTCCTCGGCTTCAAGCGAGGGTTGTTTGGATTCAAGGGCTTCGGATCTAGGTCTTATGGGGGTGTAGCGTGTAGGGTAGGGTTGTTTTTTTTAGGGCTGTTTGGAATTAAGGGTTTAGGGTTTGCAGAGCTTTGTGGTGTAAAGGTTTAAAATAGAGTCTGGAGTGCATATACTCTGGTAAATGTTCTGCAATCCCTTCGGTAGTTTGCGCTGGATGGGGTTATAGGGTTGTATGAGAGTTCTTGATGTTGGGATTTAGGCTCCCACTTGGAGTCTGGGATATCTGGCATTTTGCTGTCACGGCGTAAAATGTTAGAAAGGGCTCGAGAAATCTCTGAGCCTGAGCACGGCTCCGGGCTTCGTGGGATCAGTTTTGATCCCATGAATGGAAAACGACGTGATTCTTAGAAAGGATTATAGAGTTTAGGGTGTAGGAGTTTAGAGGATGTTAGTTTGGCTCGTTCAGCATATTTTGAGCGTCGCTCTTCTGCCTTTCGCTCTGGTTGAGCTACAGCGACGATACTTATGACGACTGATACTTACTTGTAACCCCACTGAAGGCCCTTCTGATACAACTCACAACTCCTCTTCTGTGGGAACCTTCTTTTTGATGTCACCTAGTTTCCAGCAGCTTGCTGACGTCCTCGCAGAGATCGTGCACCTGACAAGCATTGACCATCTTTGCGGGTCACGTAAGAAGCCCAATTACTTCTGCATTGGGTTGCTAGTCATAAACACACTTAACAAACACTCTTCTTGCCCTAAACCGCAAGTAACAAGTAGCAAGGGGTTCCATGTAGTTTTAGGCTGGAGTTTCAAGCGCTTTCATCACTGACGCAAGAACACCAAGAGCACGCGCCAACAAAGGACCTGTCTAAGAGCGCTGATTCAGTTCATAGCTTCGGGCTTACAGATAAGCCAAGCATCAAGACACACGCGTGGAACTGGCTGCAAGAATTGGACTGCATGTGTTAATGTCAAACGCATGTAGGTATGCCGCAACATTTAGGTCTTCGTGTACCTGAAGAAGATTGCAGCCACACCGCATACTTATCAGTCCGCCATCACTGAAAAACAGGATGCCAGAGAGCCAGGAAGAATCCAAAGCTCGAAAACCCTTTAAATGGGAAAAGACCCTTACAAGACTCTATGAAGACCGCATTAAATCCTTCAAAGCCCTCATGAAGTCCCACCTTGCCAGTCAAGGTATCAGCAGAGTTCTGGATGTTGGCACCCAGCGTCTCCTACCACTGCCCAAGGTTTGGGGAGATTTCGGAGTTTGGACCTGAGGTTTCACGAAATAAGTGTACTAGGGTATTGGGCGGTGCGATATTTACTTCCACATATAGACAGCGAAGGAGCAGTGCTGTAGGTACATCACTGAGGCTTCTATATGAGAGTTTTGGCAGGCAGCGGAACCAGATGTCGTTGGAAGCAAGCCTGGGTTCGGGAAGCTGCTACAATGACACTGAAATCTTGTCAATTGATGCTGCGGCTTCAGGTGCTTAGGCAACTAGGGGAAAAAACATCAGGCCGGGGAGTCCAATTCTAGCTTACGCTCTGGCTTGTAGAATCTAAGCTCTCTGAGCTTGAGGCTTTTGAGCTGGGAAGTGCTGGCATGGCCTAGTAGGGCTTAGGGTACCTCAGCACTTCCGAGGTAGTGCTGCCCTAGATGACTGGGTTGGAGGTTTAGGGGGCAGGGTTTGGGTTGATATTCCTTGCGAAATCCCCAATCTCCTAGAGCCCACAAACCCAACAGAAGCAGCTTTTCGAAACCCTTAGCCCTTTTTTGCAAAGGCTCGTGCGATTCCCGCCTGGATGTGTGGCACCCCCTAAACCCGAAACCCTATACCCTAAACCCTATACCCCCTAAACTGTTTCGCACAGACCCTACTGCACCATTCCAACAAAGGAGCACCTTCTTGTCCTCCGGGAGCTTCTTCAGCACCGCCTGTGTCACGGTTCTGTTCTTGTCTCATGGTTCTTAGAGCTCTCCGCACCTTCAAGTCAAGGACCCTTAGCTAGAACGGGCCCCATCCAGGCCCTCGCAGGGGCTTGGGGGTGTTCATTTTGGGGCAGCAGCTTCGGAGGGATTCGTACGAGTCGTGACCTGGTCAAGTTCTGTCAGCGAATACTCGTTGAGTCACTGCCGCACCTACACACCTACAGACATGTGTGTGTACGTATCATACATATATATATATACACACCCCTCCATGAATTAGTATAATTGCACATTCTGCAAAAATAAATTTCTTCAATACAACAATGATACTGATGAACGTATGTTCCAATCACCTTTTCTTAAAACCCGTACGAGACCTGCACGAAGCTGTCGGCGAAGCCCTGGAAGGTGGAATCGAACTCGGATGTGAAGCTGGCGGCAGTAGATCGCGCCGAACCCAGGTTCTCCTTCAGCTTTGCCTTGGCTTCGTATTTACAGACCAGGGATTGAGCTTCGCCTTGGTACGCTTCTTTCGGGTTCTGGGTTCTGGATGGTGGGGTTCAGGGCATGGGGGACAGTTTTGATTTGCGTGTCGCGATGGCGCTGAAACTGCGGTGAAATGACTGCACTCAACTCGCTCGTCTTATTCATTGGGTCTTCTTTCACCTAACCACATTTCGTGTGAGCATTGCAAGTGGCTGTGGCATTCCGTTACCTGCCGTTTGAATCGATTCATTCAGTCATTCAGCCAGCCTTCCTTCGCTTCATTCGCTTTCACGTCGCTTCACCTCATTTCATTGCGTCTCATGACCTTCATTCATTGGTTCATTCTTGCTCCATCTTTCCAAACTTGAACCACGTGGGTCGGTCACTGGCTGCATATGCGGTCTACATCAGGGTAGTTCTCAGGGTCCCGTTTAGGGCCCTTTTTATAAGGGCGCTGTACTATTTTGTGGACCTTAAACGGGATACCTACCAGGGATTTGAAGTCTACGTGCTTCAGACCCTGCCCCTGAACCCTAAACCGTGAACCCTACTCCCAATATTCTTTGCCTTGATCCTTGCACCTCAGCCAAGAACCCTTTTCAGCACGGGCGTGGATTGTGTGCCAGCGGACACTCCTCAACACCAGGGCCTTCTCGTTTAACGAGGGATGCAATCGTAGGAGTGACAGAAACACAAGAACGAAGCAAGTATCGGCAATCTTCCGAACTACATATCTCACATCGGACAATGCAGACACAAGGAAAGCACCTGCCAGGACTAACCCACGTTTGGTCTTGCAGGGGTACTATGGGGGCCTTAACAATTACGTAGAATATGGGTCCATTACAAAAAGGATCCTTAAAAGGGTTTTTTCAGGGATCTATAAGGGTACTATAATATAGGGGCCTTAATAATAATAATAGGGTTCCTTTTTATAGGGGTGCTGAAAAAGGTTCTGTAAGGGATCTGTAAGGGTACGATTCAAAAGGGTGACAAAACAATTAGAAAAGGGTATTTGGGCACATTTTTCTATAACGATTATAAATTATAAGGAAGCACCCAAAAAACTTAGTGCAGGTAAGTAATTATTAAGGCCCCTATATTTTTATCATAGCAAGCTCGTCCTGATGCAGTTGACAGACATAGACTTGAATATCCCAGGCATTACCCAGTATAGCTGACATGATGACTCACTGTGCAATATCAGCAGTATGGCTCTAATCGCCTTAAAAACCTGCAAACTCCAAAGCCCCAGACAGCATCCGCACTCTCTCGTGCTCAAACCCTAAGCCCTGAAACCTTACGGAACGCTAAAACCTTAACTCGCTTGGGCCAAAGTTTCCAGGGTCGGTGCCAAGTTCTCCTCGGAAGCCTTGAAACGTGAAGGGCTTTATGGCGTCAGGGGTTTTGGGACTTAAGGTTCTAAGAGTTTGGGGATTCAGTGAATTAGGGTTCATGGTGTTAGGGTTGCTGTTTAAGTTTTTTGGGCTTTAGGGTGCTTGGGGTTTAGGGCTTTCGGGTTGAGTTGCAGGGTTTGGGGTTCGGGGCTTCGGATTCTAAGGATTTTCTGGGTTTTAAGGATGCGGAGATTAGGTTTTGAAATCAGGGTCTGGAACCCTTATAGATCCCTTAAAGGAACCCTTAAGGGAACCCAAGGGTTTCTTTACTACGTCCCATGATCCTCTAAGTAGTTAGTCAGCAGGTGGGACTTTAATTTAAACCCAAAGCCTTTGTAGAACCTTAGTCGCCTAAACCCTTGCAGAAACCGTCAAAGCCTAAGCCCTTGCAGAACCCTAAAACCTAAACCAGAGTCTAGGCTAGGGTCTACCTATAGTCTCCATTGTAGTTCCTTTTTTGTGTTAAACCCATTTAGCATAATATAGCCCCGGCTATAAATCAAACTGCTTAACTTACAAAACGAACTACAAAGGAGACGGGGCTCCGGTCTTCGTGCGAGTTAAGGCCTCCGGGCCCCGGGCACCTTGCATGCTCAAAGGCCTGAACTTTCGGGCTCTGTGTTAAGGGTTAAACGGTTTAGGATCCCCTGTACCCTACCTATAGTCTCCATTGTAGTGCCTTTTTTTGGTTTAGGATCCTATAATATAGTTTTTGGTTAACCAATAAGAGGAACTACAATGGAGACTATAGGTAAACCCTGTTTGCTACTGGACTCAAGTCTCGACCTTCAATCATCTTGACTGAGGCCAACTCCAAGTGTTGCACTGCTGAGTATCCTAAACCCTAAATCCAAAACCCTAAGCCGGAGTTGGGGGGTTAAATGGCCCCCCGAACGCGAAAGGTCACGGAGCACCTGGAAGTAGCGAGGTCCAGCACTGCTTGCCTAGACCATACCCGGCCCCACCCACCATAAGCAACCCGCAAACATTCGAGCAATGTAGTATCATCTTGAATTTTAAATAACTGGACTAAGGTGTCTGCCAATCGTTACAAACAGCCTCCCGAAAGCCCCACACCAAGAACCCAACCTCCTTGAGGTCTGTCAATGTTGCTGCGGCCTTCTCCTGTCGTTGGGAAACTCTGGTTTGGGGCCCAGGGCATGGGCTTTTCTATACCCCCCCTTAGAACCATAATAAACATACTTTTTTAATAAAAATACTATTTTAATATTCTGTTGGGTTGTGTATAAACAAAAATAAAAAATAATTCCTAAGGAGACCATAGTTTTAGGGCTAAGGCATCAGGATTCGGGCCTCGAGCAAAGGTTCACGGCTTTGGGGTTTCAGGGTTCGTGTTGTCTTGAGAGATCAGATCAAGTCAAAGCGGAGAAAGCCCGGTAGTCTTGCGAGACCGACCCAGAAGTTGATGTACCAACGGTTTTGGTTTAGGCTTTATCGTTTAAGCTTTGGAGCCCTACATTATGCCCTTGAAAAACCCTAACCCCTAAACGAACGTTTATCGAACCCACTCGTAATGTCTCCTTGTAGAACCCAAACAAACACCCAAACACCGAAGCCTTCGGAGCCCCTACTGAACGCGCAAAGAGCCCCTCCTGAACTCCTCTGGAGAGCCTGCAAAACCCGAAAAAAAAACCCTTCAACAGCCTATAGACACCAGAAAAAACAGAAGACGCTTAACCCTACAAGCCTGTAAATCAAAAAACCCATCAAAAACAAGACAGCTCCTTGAGGTTGGTGAGGTAATCAACAGCCGACTTAGCCTCGAGATCTGCCACCGTTGGTTTAGTGCTGCTTTCTGGCGCTTCTTTTTGGAAAAAGTGCTCATAGGGCTTAGGGTTTGAGGTCAAGGGCTTAAGGTTTAGGGTTTGAGGTTTGGGTTTAGCGTTCTGTATGTGGTAGGGATGATGTTTTAGCAGGGTTCTGTAAGGGTCTAGGTTCTGATTCGGTTCAAAGTGGCTTAGAGTTCAGGGTTCTTGAGGGTTTAGGGCTCAAGGTTGATGTTTTAACAGGGTCCTGTCAGGCTCCAGGCTTTGCTGGGATTTTTTAAAAAATTGTCTATGATGCTGGGTTTGAAGTTTAAGGTTCTGTCCTGTAAGGTTCTACAAATGGCTCTCAACGGTATAAGGTTTGGGTTTTAGGGCTTGGGGTTTGATGCTTCGAAATGTGGGGAGCTGGCCTTTTACGGTTGGGCTTCGGGTGGTACAGAGCTGGAACAGTCCTTGCGGTGTCCTTTTCAGAAAGGCCTGTCTGGATCTCGCCTGGCCAGCAGTGTCCTAAACCCTAATGTAGGGGCCTTAATAATTAGAATAGGGTTTTGGTGTATATTGTACTATAACTATAATAAGGAACCCCTAAGATGGTATAGGCAACTATTAAGACCCCTATATAAAGCCCTAAACTGCACGACTTGGGAGGTCATGCATCTTCACGGCGCCTGGCTGTTCAGTTCTTCGGGTGTGTGCTCAAAGCTTGTCGGTTGTAGGGCTGCCGAAAAAGCCCCTAAAGCCCTAGACATCAAGACTGACGAGCCGAAAGACTCACTAACCCCAAAGGCTTGAAAATGTTCTACAAAACCGTGGGGTTACCAAAACGAGACCCCGACAACATAGAGTCTTCCGACTCTAGACTCTCGACCACAGTCAAGAAAACTTTCCAGAGCCCCGCAGCCATCCATCTGTCTCTCTTTCTTTTTGCTCTTTCTCTCTTTCTCTCTTTCTCTCTTTCTCTCGTTCTCTCATTCTCTCATTCTCTCATTCTCTCTTTCTCTCTTTCTCTCTTTCTCTCTTTCTCTCTTTTTGCTCTTTCTCTCTTTCTCTCTTTCTCTCATTCTCTCTTTCTCTTTCTCTCTCTCTCTCAATCACTCTCTCTCGTACCCTTAAACATCAAACCCTTTTTCAGCACGGACTGGGGTGCCGGCCAGCAACTACGGAACTCAGCCCCCTTTTTAGGCAAGAGCTCGCAGGAACCCTGAACCCTAACCCTCCTCCCTCGGACCCCACACCCCAAAAAGCTTCAAACCCCCTACTATAGGAGCCTTCATAATTAGAATACGGGTTTGGGGCCCTTTATAAATAGAATAAGGAACCCCCAAAATAGTATATGTAATTACTGCGGCCCCTATAGTAAACATCACTCCACAAGCCGTGTGGCGCAAGCTGCGAGCTTCTCAGCCTCGTCATGGAGGCCAATGGGCTTTAGGAGGGTCCTGGGCCGCGGAGATCAACTTCAGCTATTAGGGCTTAGGGTTTAGGGTTTAAGTGGGGTGTAGGGTTAGCGTTTAGGGTTCTGACACTCACACTCGGACAAGCCTGGCAAGGTCTAGGGTTTAGGGCTTCGGGTTTCGGCTTAGCGTTTAGGGTTTAGGGCCGTTTAGGGCCGTTTAGGGTTTTCGGGCCTCACACTCCGACGGACGAGGCGAGGCATGTGGTTCGAGGTCTGAGTTGAGGTGAAACAAACCAGCAGTGGGAGCTTTGGCCACTTCAAGGGCTTTAGGGCTTCTGAGTATCAGAGGTTGCCTTTAGATTTTGGCTGTATGGCTTTCTAAAGTTCAAGGAACCCTAAACCTCAAAGCCCTAAAGCCTAAAACCCCTAAAACTTTAAGTAGGGGCCACAGTACTTAAACCGGGTTGGGGGGCTTTCCTACTCTAAAGATGGAGCAGGAGTGCTCCTATACCATGCCAACGGAACACCCTAAACCCTAAACCCTAAACCCGAGGATATCAGGGAACTCCAAGAATGAACCCTACTTTATGCAGGCCCCTCTAGTAGGGCTCGGGCGCTTAGAGATGGGCCTATAGGGTTTACCTTAACCCTACGAACCTACCTTTTTAAGGACTTATATAAGGAAAATCATAATAAGGAGCCCTCAAAAGGTAGGTTCCGTAGGGTCCAGGTAGGGTTCAGGGTTTAGGGTTTGCAGTAGTTTAAAGACTCGGTTCAGGGCTCACAGGAGTGGTCAGATTTAGGTCTGAGGGTTTAGGAATTACTGTAGATGAAAGCCATCTAGCACAAGCAACAGTACCATCGCTTCATGATCTAGCCGAGAAGAAAATAGAACGCCATATGGGGCGAAGATTTACGCTTACAAGCAGTTTGACATCAACATGTGTTTAGGAGTTAGTTTAGGGTTCATAGACACACTCGCACGCTATTCCGGCTTGCCACTACTACTGCTACTCCCTGCGAGCAGATCAGTTCGTACAAATCTCCTTCTCTCGATGACTTTACCGACAGCGTGGCGAGGTCTTCGTTTCCGTGGAGGTGGTTTGCGGATGGCTGCTGTAAACGCTTTCGGGACACTGCTTCTCTAGTTTACTGTGACTGCTTTGCCTTCTGCTCCCTGCTGCCTCAGCCTCTGTGCCCAGGGCTTAAGCTTAAAGGTCAGGATTTGTGGCTGTACTGTCATAGGCTGCTAATTCGCAGACAGTTGCATCGTGTGTTTAATTTTCGAACTTTCATGCACAACACAAACGCGGATACTTGCTGCTGTCGTAGTCTAGTAGTGTATACTCGAAACCCTAGGCCCAAAACTCGTAATGTGGATGTCATGTTCTTGCGCGCCCACGCTGGTGAGGCAGGGCTCGTTGCTGCGCTGAAGGCATTGGTCACCTGACAGTCGGATTTCGGCGCTCACACTCGGACAATCCAGGCGAGGCAATTGGTACGAGGTCTGACAGGTGAGACTCACGTACAGGGAGTAGTCATGATGATAAGGGATTTCGGGCGAAGCATTGGCCGCGAGAAGCTGATGAGAGCGAACACCCCCTTAGGATTCTCGAAACGTGCCCTTCTAAGATCACATTTACCGGTGGCCGTTTACCGAAGATGCAAAGCTATCATATCGGAATACTGAGGAATAACATCCCTGATCATCGACCCTAGGAAGAAACAGTATGACATGCCAAAATACTCATTCAGGCCCCTATTGCCTGCCGGGGGGACCTTGGGTCAGATAGAAGCACCAATGTAAGGGAGCAAACGCCTGGTTTAGGTGCATGTGGTCTGGTGCATTGGGGCTACGGCTACGTACAACTCCGGACGCGAATGGACCCTGGCCACGGTCAGACCGTGATAGGTGCTCAGGAAGTCCCTGCGGTAGTATCTCTAAAGTCACTCTAAAACGGTTTAGGGACTAGGGTTTACGGGGAGTCGCAGCCGGCGTCAGAAGCCCTTAGTACTCAATGTCTTTGGCAATCGCCACATGCGGAAGGCACCTGTTCAGAGATGGTCTTGTAGAGCGGCATCAGCGCGCCCACGGTTTCGTCCGCGAGCTTCTTGACCCTGAGCGATTGAGGACATGTCCGTTTCACCATGAACCCTCAATTATAAAAAAAAGGCTGCACCTGGGTGTCCCAAATCCGGTAGCCTAAATTACTGATCTCTCAGTGGTCTGCGCCAGCGATGAGCCCTCTAAGCGTAAACCCTAAACCCTAAACTCTAAGCCCCTTCTGCAAAATTCAAAGCCAGGCAAAACCGACATAGGCACAGGCATGCAACACCGAAGTTTCAAACTGCTTTTGCCCTAGATGCCTGCCGTAACATAAGGGCCCCGATGATTAATTCGAAAAGGTTTCGACGGTATGTTTGACTATTGGACGTCTTAATTTAAGGGCCTGAATCATGAAGTATGATAAGGTTTCGAGAGTATATCGGTATATCGTACTACTGGGTTTTTACGAGTAATTAGGAATCCTCGGGAATAGTGTCACTAATTGTTCAGGCTCCCACAAGACGAGGAATGTCAGAGACTGGAAAGAAACGTCTTCTTCAACTTGGGACAGGGCTTCGTGCTTTCCCTAAACCCTAAGCCCCTGAAAAGCCATGTTGGTAATGGGGATGGGGGTTCAGGGGTTTAGGGAACCTAAACCCTAAACAGCTAGGGTTTAGAGATGCTACGGATCCTTCGTATGGGTCGTTCTCTGAATCAGGGTCCCTGATGAGATCTTGTTGTCCGGGTACCCCATTATTTTGGGGACCTACGCAGGACCGTAACTGTTGATAATTAGGGTGTAGGCCGGTACCCAGAGAACCCAATACCCCTCAATTAAGGAACACACCGTGAATTATAGAGGCCTTAATATTGTGATTTAAGGTATATTCCTTAATTAAAGGGTATTGGGATCTCTGGGTAGGGTTTGGGGCTTCAGGGTATGGGGCTTAGAGCGCGGGTTGAGAAGTCCTCTCTTCATATAGTCATATGGAAATACAGTAGCACAGTAACATAGTAATGCAAGAAGTACAGAAATGCAGTAATATAGTAATGATATGGGAGTTTCCGAAAATAGGGGCACCTCATTTTGGTGTCCTTATAATAAGGATCTTAGGGTACTAGATTAGGGTCCCCTATTTTCGGAAACTCCCATACAATGCCTTGCCCTTTGAGAGTGAAGTTCAAGCTGCCTGACATCGGATTCTCACAAAGGAGGAGACCCTAAGCCCTCAGCCCCTGCATATCCTTGCCCAACAAGTTCAGGAATCCTTACGACACCGAAATAGAAGGGAATTTTAGTGGTTTTACGATTTATTCTGAAATTATGCAAGGGCCTCAGGAGCAACTCTAACGACCCTTCGCTTTTGAAGCAGGGCTGTGTAACTATGCCTGCCCCTGAGAATTAGACAAGGGTCCCTGTAAAGGCTTCTTTCAAGGCGTGAATGTAACGGATCCATATTAAATATTAACAACGCTTGCCATACGGGCTCAAGGGACGCACTGCTGTTTCTGGCGGCTGCATGGCAGAATCGAAAGCCGACTCCGCAGAACTCGTGACAGAACTCGGACTTAAAACCTTGAAACTCTCGTTGAGGGTTAAGGCTAAGGGTGACAAGGACCTGCTGCGATCAGAAGCCTTTTACGGTAGAAAGTATCGGAGTCATTGGGGTGCTTCCTGCAGAACTGATCAATCGTTGGGAGAGTGCCCGGCGTGTGCCTTCCTTCGGAATGTGCACCTTATCGTGAAAAGTATCAGAGCGATGGAGAGCATCACAATGCTGAAGAGAGCCGACCCAAGGAGCATCTCATATTCTCTTGGGCTTACTTGCCCTGGCTCCAAACCCTGCAAGTTCAGGTTCCAGAACAACTGCTCAGACACCAGAGCTACAAAGACGAAGAGGAAGATTTTTGCTATGATGAAGAGGTTGATCATTATGTCGCAAACGACACGGCTGCGTCGGCGTTGCAATAGGCAGGACAGTCTGACCCCGACCAAAACTACCACAGGTAGCACACCGAAGGCCCAGCCAAGACCTCTGACGAACTCGCGGACGGCTCCGGACAAAACGGGCCTGTCACCAGTTCCTTCGTAATGGTAGTGCGCCGTTGCGGCTGCGTCCATGTAATGCCAAAACATGGGCAGTGCTGAGACCGCGATCTGATTGTACGTGAAAACCTCTCTGGAAAGCTGGTCTTGAAGACATTGCAGAACATCTGTCCGCACATGAGATTCGAAACGTTCCACACTGCCGAACCAAGTTGTGATGCACTGGAGAATAACACGGCGATCACAGACCATCTGGGCTCCGGCCGAAGATACATGACCCACAGTGCAGCAGTGGGATATGCTGTCGCTGACGACAAATTTGCCGATATCTTGCAACAGTTCCTGCACATAACGGAAGTACGCTCGGATTTTCATCACGCTGAAGAAGAAGCCAATTAAAATGAACAGCCCAATTGACGGCCACAAAATGAAATACCGCAGCCGCAGGAAGTTTGGATCCCCCCCAAGGAAATGTTCGTCGGGGATGAAGCTCATCGCGAGCAACACCAAGGACAAAGCGATCGGCATGGAGATTAAGCAGGGGCCCAACAAGGTTGGCCTGATGGTCAGCTTTACCTTTCTCCCATCGACATGACAACTATGCAAAAATGCTGCGAGCTCAAAGACACACCAGAGGCGACGGCTCCATGATGGATCCCACAAGATAACAAAAGAATCGGAGGCCCTGAGAAATGCACCCATGCTGGCCAGCCCGAGTGCCTTGCGTCTCGTGCTGACCTGATCGATGCACAAGACATCCAGGAATATCTTCTGCCGGGGCGTCCAGAAGAACAATACCACGAAGTACAAGACCAAGCAAATGACTCGGATCCAATACGAATAGCTTGGATATCTCTGTATGCCTCTGACTGCTTGAAGAGTTGGCAATATGCGGAAGGCATGAAGAAACATCAAGAGAAACGAAACCAGGGTCGCCACAAGTGCTGCTTTCATGCCATTGTTCACCATTATGGCTGTCATAGCTTTGTTCCACTTTGGGCCGTGCCAACTGTGACTCCAAAACTGGTCTATCTTTGTCGTCTCGAAGCTCACTCGAGGATGCGATGTTGATGCTCCTTTCCGAGCCCAAAAAACGTGGCCGAATCTCTTCACGGCCTGGTAAGCGTGGACGGCTTGGATGATGTCTGGGCAAAACGCCTCCATTCTGGCAATCAGTTGGGCCACCACAACTACTTCGCCCTCCTCGGCACTGAGATCGGCCTGGATATCCTTCTCGGAGGACGTAGAGGCATGCTCTCCCACATCGCTTTCCTGGCTGTTGCGACCATCAACCGAAGACTGCTCGCTGGCTGTAACAGAAATCTTGCGTGGATCCGCTTCCTCTTCCACGGTGCAGGGCTGCATGTGCACGGAGGGAAAATTTGCTTCAGTATGCGGCAGGGCATCAGCTAATGCTGGCGCACGCTCGTTTGGTACAGTTGCCGAGTACTCGCACTGCTGCTCATCTTCGGGCGGATGGGACCGCATGTCTGCGAAGGAGAAACACCGTGCGAGATCCGAAAAAAACTACGCATGCGCGGCCCTTATACCTGCTACACTTTTGGTAGATAGACAACTGCTAGACTAGCGGGTTACTAGGGTACGCAATGGAGAGCCTTGGGGCTTCCCAGCCCTGAAGCCTGAACTCGAAGAACCGGAACCACAGCCTCGTGATGTTCTCGGCGATGGTGGCATTCATCTTCATTGCCACACGGAACACCTCAATGCTTTGCTACTTCAACTTCAACTAGCCATGTGACACAAAAACCTCGGCACGCAAGCTCTCTCAGCGGGTGGCTGTGCTTGTGGCTTCGGGTCTTCTGGAGGAGCTTGGGCCACACGCACACACACACAGAGTGCAAACTCAAGAACTTACAGACCACCTCCGCCGCCACCACCACCACCAACAACCACCACCATCACCACCACCACCACCAACACCAACACCACCACCAACAACAACAGCAACAGCAACAGCAACAGCAACAGCGACAGCGACAGCAACAGCAACAACAACAAACAACAACAAACAACTCCACCACCACAACCACAACCACAACCACACGACAGCGACAGCGACAGCAGCAGCAACAGCAACAGCAACAACAACAACGAACAACACCACCACCACAACCACAACTACAACCACGACCACAACCACAGCGACACCGACAGCGACAGCAGCAGCAGCACCAACAGCAACAGCAACGGCAGAAGCAGCAACAGCAGCAGCAGCAGCACCACCACCACCACCACGACGATGGCAATTGCAACGCAACTTGCAGTAGCAACAATGGCAATTGCATACACAATAGCATAATCAAAACATGTGACGATTAAAGGACGAAGAGTACCCAACCACCAAACGAACAAACAAGTTAAAAAGATAGACATAATCAAACATGTATCTTCACGTACCTGCTTGTGCTCACCCATCGGCAGCAACAAAAACAAACACGGCTGTCATGACACTGCAAACGCGTCTCAAAACCCGAACACCAAACCTTTAAACCCTCAACCCCAAGACCCCTAACCCCTCAACCCGTAGACCCCTCAACCCATGAAACCCTCAGCCCCAGAAACCCCTAAAGCCCTCAACCCCACAACCCTTAAAACCTATACTATACCCTAAACCGCCTAAACCCTAAGCCCTTAAGAACCCTATACTAAAGCCTAAACCCTATACTAAACCCTAAACCCCCTAAGCCCCCCGAGCCTCCACGGAGTCATTGCACTTCGCCTGCAGGACCTAGGTTCTCGCAGCAAAACCCGGGAGCCCAATACCTCTTTGTTATGGAATGTACCTTAAGTTATAGTGCCTTTTAAGGAATGCAGCTTAAGTTATAGTGCCTTAATCTTGTGGTTTAAGGTATAGTGCCTTAATCTTATGGTTTAAGGTATATTCCTTAATTGGGTATTGAGTTCTCGCAGCAAGGCCCTTCGCAACACGGGGTTTGTAAGGGTTTACTTGGAGGCCCTGCGGACTTAGTAAGTCGGTTGTAAGTAGGGTGATAATTGCTGTAATTCCATTTAGGGTACTTATAAGTCTACTTACTGTGTCCCTTGGGCCACTGAGAACCCTTCACAACACAGGGTTCCTCAGGGTTGAGGGTGCGGGGCGGGGGGGGGGGGCTTAGAGCATACTAGAAGGTTTAGGGCTTAGTACGGGTCAAGTATGAGAACAGGGACGCGGGTTTGGGGGTTAGTAAAGNGCCGGGATTTTTCAAAAACCCAGGCGTGCGTTTAAGCCTCATAAGATGTTCCGACATGACGAAAGTACTGTAAATACCAAGTAAAACGGATGTGTGTTAGAGGAGTATTGGGGGGGGGGGCTTAGAGCATAGTAGAAGGTTTAGGGTTTAGTACGGGTACAGTATAGTAATAGGGCCTTGGGTTTAGGGCTTAGTACAGGGTTTGGAGGGTTTAGGGTATAGTATAGGGTTTAGTATAGGGTTCTTGAGGGTTTAGGGCTTAGAGTTTTCAAGGTGTAATATAGGATTCAGGGTTCAGGGGCTTAAGGGTTGGGGGCGTAGGGAGTTTAATGTTTGAGGGTGCAGGGTTGAGGAGTTTGGGGGTTCAGGGTATTGCAGGCGATCAGGTTTACGGACGAGTATTGGCGTAAAGCTGAAAGGCTGCAATGCTGCAAAGCAAACGTCAAATCATACAATGTCTATTTATCCTGGGCTTGAAAGTTTAGGGCTTATAGACATGGTATAGCGTTCATGTCCGGAGTTTTTGCGGCTTTGACCAGGTTTTGCCTTCTGAGTTTAGCTAGGGCTGAAACGGAGTTGTTCTTTCAAAAATCGGCTGGGCTCGGCTGTTAGAGGCTGGCTAGTGGCTTGGAGGCGGGTGCCTGGGCTGACCGAACTTCTGGAATTTCCGTTTAATTATGTAGCTCTACCCCTACACTGCCGGTCAAACATTGGAGTAGAGCGGTAAGCCCGGTAAGGTAAGACAGCAATGCGGCAATTCCCACGTCAAACCATACAAGTTCTACTTGTCCTGGGCTTGCAGGCTTGGGGTTTTTCCCTCCTACTTGGCAAGGACGAAGCCCGCATTGCAGGGTACTTAGTTGAGCAGCGGAAAACAGCTACAGTTTCATAGCCAATTAGCCTTCGAGCCCTGAGTAGCTTGAGGACTCACGGATCAAAGACATGCCCTTTTCGGGCTACTCACTTGTTTCATCCTGTTTTTAACAGGCTGTTACCAAACTCTCTCTCTATTCCAAAGTTACTCAGCTTTGGCTCATCAACACGGGGTTAGGGTTGAGGGTTTCGGCTATCGTGTATAGGGGTTACAAATTCGAAGTTTGAGGTTCGGGGGCTTAGGGGTTTAGGGTAGAGCGTACAGGGGGAAAGCGGTCTTGGCTGCAACAAAGGATGCAGGGGCTTGGGGGTTGGGGTTTAGGGTTTTTCGGGTTGGGGGGGTTCAGGGTTTAGAGGTTTTTCGGTAGTTTAGGGTTCAGGGTACCCTTGTTGGTATTGTTGAGCTCTAATACGGAAGCACCACAATGAACCCTTCTACAACCCCCAAAAAGAAGTCAACCCTGAGCCCAGGCCAGGGTAATGTAGGGGCCTTAATAATTAGAATAGGGTTTTGGGGCCCATTATACTATAAGTCTACAAAGCAGCCCCCAAAATAGTTTAGGTAATTATTTAGGCTCTTAAATTACAACACAGGGTCCGAGGCACCAGGACCTCGTTATCGGCTGCCTCAAGAGCATCGCCTGGATTGTCGATCTTTGGCTTTGGGTTTGGTGCTTAGTAGGGTTTTAGGGTGCTAGTGTTTAGGGTTTAGGGTTCAGGATTAGGCAAACCGCTCATCCTGGAGTAAGTTTGGCTGCTGGGCAGGCGCTCGAGGCTGCTGGGTGCCTATTCCTCAAACTCTGAACCTCAGTAGCCCTAAATCCTTACCTGGAAATCCTAGAACTAGCAGAAGTCAAGCTGCCAAGCTGATTGGTGACCTGATCAATGCCCTTGTTCGCGAAGTCCGTGACCTGCCAAGCACTTTGACGACCCAGTACTTGGAGGTTCATGGGTACTAATAAGTGGGGCCATACTTGTAGATCTTATAGTTGCCTTACTTGTAGCCCCATGGAATACCTGGAAGCATGTAAACCTACCAGATAGCACTTGCACTGGTACCTATACCAAGTAGTAGTAGTCGTCGTCGTCGTAGTCGTAGTGGTTGTAGTCGTAGTCGTAGGAGTCGGAGTCGTAGTGGTAGTGGTAGTAGTAGCCGAAGTAGTAGTAGTAGTAGTAGTAGTAGTAGTAGTAGTAGTAGTGGTAGTAGTAGTAGTAGTAGGAGGAGGAGGAGGAGTTGTAGTAGAAGTAGGAGTAGCGGTAGCGGTAGCAGCAGCAGCGGTGGCAGCAGTAGCAGCAGAAAAAGCAGCATCAGTTGCAGAAGTAGTGGTGCTACTACTGTTACTGCTGCAGCCACTGCTAATGCTATTGCTCTGCTGCTGCCACTGCCACTGCGACTGGGACTGCGACTGCCACGACGGCGTCTACCTCCACGACGACTACAGCTACGACTACGACTAATCCGACGGCGACGACGAAGACGAGTACGGCTACCACCACCAGCACTAGAATCGGCACCGGTACTAGTATCCGCACCCTCCCACCATCTTGTTCCCAATACATAGAAACAGCCGCAAGAACCGCCGGAAGACGTGCCTGGTCGGCGATGTTGCCCAAAGCATCCTGACAAGATCTCCCAAACGGCTCAAGACACGTGCGGGGGGGGGTGTCAAAGCCCGGCGTTCTTTGGAGTCTTTCGAACAGTCTGACTGAGTAGGGCACATAGTAGGTTACTGTTGTAGTCTGTCCTTCGAAGAGCCTTCCCATTCAGCGTCCATACTGGGCTATCATTTGGGATGTTTTTCAAGAATTCGGACGGATTAAGAGGTTTAGGGTGTATACAGTACCTTGTCAGTTGAGATGTAAAAGGTCGTTCGATTCATCTGACTGTTTAGGATCTTTATTAGGTCATTCTGGGTTTAGGGTTTAGGGATTACTGTTTAGGATTCTGGGGCGGCTGAGACTCCGGGAAAGGGAGATGGGGATCAAAGCCCCCAAAGCCCGTCAAACCCTGAGCCCTAAGCCCCTACTGGAAGATCACCGGGCTCAGTTTAGGGTAAGTAAGGTTGTTTTTTGGACGTCCCTTTTCCGTTCGCCGGGGTCCATAAAGCGGATTAGGGTTCAGGGTCTAGGGTAGGTAAGGTTTTAAGACCTTTTGGGGGTGGAATGTGCCCCTGAGACCTCAACCCCCTCGGACCCTGAGCTTGAAGCACCGACAGTACCACTAACACCCCCAAAACACGCAGGAACACTCCCAAAAATTCTTAGGATTTTAAACCCTAAACCCCTAAACCCTAAAGCCCTAAGGCTTTAGGGTTTTAAGGTTTGCATCCCGGTAGCCCGGAGCTCTAAAAAAAGTCGGAAACCCGGAAACCCGAGCTCCTTGAGTGCGCCAAGGTCCGGGAAGTCGAGGTTGCCCTGCCTCGGGTTAGGGTTTAAGGTTTAGGGTTTGGGGTTTGGGGTTTGGGGTTGGGGTTGGGGGTTTAGGGTTTAGGGTTCAGGGTTTCGTCGCTCACTCTCGCACAAGGCAGGCAAGGCTCCACATAGGGTTCAAGGTTTAGGGTTTAGGGTTTTATCAAGTTGTATCTTTCCTTTTCCGTCTGCAAGATCGGGTTAGGGTTTAAGGTTTCGGCACACTTCGCGATCCTGTCATCCTTGCGCAGGGGCCAGGCTAATCTTCTCTGTATCGTTCAAGTTTAGGGTTAGGGTTGGGGGTGGTAATTATAGGGCTCATACTTAAACTAGGGTCTAAGCCCTAAACCCTAAACCCTTAAAGGGCTCTTTAAAAGGGGGGTCGAAGGGTTCTATAACAAGGGGTCGCCAACAGGGGCCTTGCAAGTTGGAATCTGGGTTTGGGGATATTGTACAAAACTGATGCCCAGGAATTTGACGGGATACCGTCCAAAAGACTTCCGACCCCACGAATATTGTAAAAATACTACAAATGTAGGGAAAGATCATTTTAGGGTGTAGGATTCAGGTTTCGACTCTCGCACTTGCACCAGGCAGGAAAAGCTTCACACAAGTCTGGACAACACTGACTCAGAATTTGGATTAGGTGGGTAATATAAAGGCCTTAATAATTAGAATCGGGTTTTGGGGTATATTATAATTTCGCTATGATAAAGAACCCCCAAACAGTTTTGGCAATTATTTAGGCCCCTACAGTAGGTTTCGCTTTCGGCTGCAGCATCTTCAGGCTGCTTTCAGCGCTTTGCCGGGTTGGGCTCCGGTGTGTGGGTTCCGGGGGGGTCCAAGGCTAAGCAAACCGGAATTTCAGGTGTTCGACTCAGGGGTGATAAGGGTAGGTTTAAGGCTCGGGGTTAGGGTTTAGGAGCTTTTTATGCTCGAAGGGATGGATGACTTCGACAACTCTACAGGCGCCAAGACAGTGATTCTAGAGCTGCAGGGGTGGGCAATGCAGATACCTGGGGACCGTCGGAAGTGCAACTGCGCAACCTGAGGCTTCGGTACAAGAAAAGTCGGAGACTTCGGCTGGGCTTTGCGAACCGCGAAAAGCACAAGAGGCAAGGGATTCGAGGGGGCTGCTGGCTACGGGCTTCGTGTGCTCAGCCCCAAAACGACCTTCAGAAACACGCTTGATACTCGAGGCTACAAACGAAACAACTCCGAAATGTCAAACCCCGAGACACTGAGCCTCTTAAGCCTCGAAACCTTATCCTTAAATCCAACCAAGAAACCCTCAATGCCAGAAACGTTATATCCTAAGCCGCCCAGCCCTAAACCCCTTAACCCTAACGTCTGAAAACCCAAGGTAGCCTAGGCTCCACAGTAGCCTCTTACTGCCTTAATGATAAAGGTACTCTTCTTGCCACTAATAAAGGAAACCCAAAAAGAAAAACGGGCAGAAGGGTACTACTCGGAGACCCCAAACCCTAAACCCTAAACCTTTTCATCCCGAAGGCCCAAAAATCCCCAAAACCCTAGCCTAATCCCTAAACCCCAAAACCCTAAACGCTAAACCGCAAAGAACAAGCTGCCCCTTGGCATCCTGTCCGTTGACGTCCTGTGACTTCAGCTTCTCCTGGCGCTTCTAAGTCTGGGGCTTTATTGGATTTTTCGAATTTTGGTGACTTTATAGGGTTTAGGATTTAGAGTTTAGGGTTGGCCACGGGTTCCAAAAAAACGAAAACTTAAGGCCTTAAGGTTTTGGGTTCAAGATGCCATGGGGCTTGGAGCCTTAAGGCAGGAGTTGAGCATGTTTTAAACAGGGCCGTAAACCTAAACTCCCTGGCTTAAGCCGCGGTTTCCTTAAGTCAGGATTTGGGCTCGTTTTCAAGGGCCAAGGGCTTCAGGTTTGGCCGTTTCACGGTTTGTGCTAATAGCTTCGGGTTTTGAGTTTGGGTATGTTTTCAAAGCCGTAAGGAGTTTAGGATAGAAAGCAAATATGATTACTCGTCATGCAGCATCAGCAATTTTTTGGTTACCCGGCACGCACCGCCACAAGCCCAATGTGGCGTTTCATGTACGCTCCCGACACCCTCATCCTAGGGCCCAGACTCCAATTCAGGTAGTACAAGGCCTTGATGGGCCTTAATGATCAGAACAAGTCTTTCAGCTTTCCGGGATATTGAATTCTGGCATGCCTATATGTAAGAACGCCTATATGTAAGAACGACAAGCGGGTACTCCTCCTTTTTGTACGGACATCTATATCACAAAGGCCGTCAAAAACTCATTGAGCTAGAACCAACAAACCTTCTCAAACCGTTTCAAACGATATTAGCCTCTCCCCCCAAACCCTAAACCCTAAACCCCAAACCCTATACCCTAAACTCTGGACCCCAAACCCTAAACAGCCTCAACCCAAAAACCAAACGTCCTGCAGGAGCGCCACGTCATCTGCCTGGCACGCGGAAGTGTCTGCCCCGGCCACCGCAATCAACGCCAAGGGAAGCAGCTTCCTGGGTGTTTCTGGTGTTCCGGTCTATAGGCGCTACTATAAGGGATCTATCAGGGTACTATAGTGTAGGGGGCCTTAATACTTAGAATAGCGTTTTGGTGGATATTATGCTATAGTTATGATAGGGCCAGGGAAACCCCCAGAATAGTGCTGGTAATTATTTAAGCCCCCATATTATGGGGTGTAAGAAGGGGATTTTGTAAGGGCTGTTTCTGCTTCAGGGCGTATGGTTTAGGGTTACGGGTTTGGGTTGGGGTCTACAACCCCGCACTGTACACCCCAACCCCAAAAACCCAGGCCTTAACCCCAAGCCTAAAGCCTGCATGCCCCACCCGGACCCCTATACACTCAACCTGGAGCTTAGAGCATTCAAAAATTGTAGGGTGAAGACTGATTCGATTCAGGCTCAATTATGTGAGGGCTCTTGCTTGGGACCCATCCTTTGAGCTTTAGGGAATATGGGCCGCTTGGTGGCACCGTATCGCATAGTGTGGCATACAGGGCCGCGGGAATGTTTAGCCGTTAGCCGAAGCCGTGCCCGGTTGAATTTTCGGGTTAGTTACATTCATCTGAGCTTCTCTCTCTCCCCTTTTGCGCAGACTTACACCCTAAACCGGGCTCTATCTCTCTCTCGCTCTCTCGCTCTCTCTCGCTCTCTCTCGCTCTCTCTCTCGCTCTCTAGCTCTCTCTCTCTCTCTCACGCTCTCAGCCTTATTACAGGCCTTCCGAAGCCTGAGAATAGCATTACCAAGTCTTGACTCTTCAGACGCTTTATACCCTAGACTCTACTCATCCCTAAGCCCTAAACCCCATGTTGCGGAGCCTAATCTGCACTAAGTCTCAAACTTGGGGGAAGCATTCCTGAAGCCCAAACCCCGCGTTCCAAACTCGAACACACCAAAACCCAAACCCTGCAGCGTCAATACCACCTACCCTCGCGACACCATCCAAGGTGAAGAATTCAGGGTTTAAAGTCCAGGGTCAGGCGTAAAGCGATACGGGTATAGAGTTCGAGGTCCAAGGGTTGAGGCTGATCCAATACAGTGTGCACTCAAGGGAAGAAACAATGAAGGACAGAGTTGGTTTGCTGCAAGCTGGCAATTGGCTTCAGGATCAGACCGCAGCGCAACCTACTTGGAGGTTCACAGGTAGTTATAAGTGGGATTACAAGTCCCCTAATATGGGTGATAGTTATAGCTACCCTACAGAAAGCTCCACTTATAACTACCCATGTACCTCCAAGTATGGCATGGGCCAGAGCCAAGTCGCAAGATTGACATCGCGCGGGAACGAGGCGAAAGCCGGAAAATGCCAGGAACGGAGTGGGTTCAGTCGAGCTCCAATGGCTGAGGGACCGAGGAGCAGCTTGAGTTCCAAGGAAAGGTTTAGGGTTTAGGGTTGGGGCTTTCAGGGTTTAGGGCTTTAGGGCTTAGGGTTTCAGAAGCCGAGGAAGACAAGACATGTTAAAACAGTCGACGACAGCAAGACTAAAGCCTGCGTGCCAAAATACCACAAAGCACGTCCGAACCTGCACGATTGCAAAGGGTTTAGTAGGGCCCCCAAAAAGCACCGAAGCAAAAATAAGGATGGGTATATCCCATATGAACCCCCCTTATAATGAAGCCCAATAATGTAGGGATATCCCTATAAATTATTATGCTTGTGTGCTTTTTGGGTCCCTAAAGTTTGGGTATCACAGGCCTCCTGGGTCCCCTCACCCAGCAAACGACCGTGAGCTGTTTCCACCGTGTAGGATCTTCCCTGACCGGATAGATTGCTCGTGCTTCGCAGGCGTTCGAAAATGTGTTAACCAGAACAAGGCAGACCACCTTCTAAAAAAGAATACTTCCTCCAGCAACCCCCAAGAAGCATTAAGAAGAACGGTGAACTAGTATCAACATGCCAGGCATGTTCAAGAATGGTTTTGCAGCGCACCTCAGCTTTCCAACTAGTAGTATCCGCTCTATCATCACACACCTGCAATATCTTCTAATCCATATAACTCCTGCGCGGGCTATGAAGTCAGTCTTAAGTCGATCTGTGTTGCAAAGTACAAGCGACTGGTTTTGTTCCCGGCAAAATTGGCTCATGCCTTCTGTCCTATCCAGCCATACGCAGCGATGCAGCTGAACCACGCAGCCTCCTGTCCACATCTTACGCCATGTGATAGAGGAGCTGTACTAGCTTGTTGGTCAACGCAGCGGCTTAAAACTTACTGGAACCCCAAGCCGGTAGCCACGGCCTATCGAAACCAGACCCTTTTGCGGCAAGCATTGGCCGACCCATTAGCCGACCGTCCCGCGATCTCGCTCTCAAGCATGGGCAGAAAAGCCCAGGAAGCCTTCATGGTTAGCATCAATAGAATAATCAGGGTTTGGGGTAATATACCACAAGCTGATACAGGACTATAAAGCGTTGCAAAATACTAAACCTCACATTATACATGAGGGACCTGACATCTCCATCAGGGCTCTCTGCGCCACGCTTGCATGCATGATCGTCGGTAAGGAAGCCAAAACAGCGAACAAACCCCACACTTCAGGTACACCCTAAACCATTCTGTGAAAACCCAGTCTCACCCTAACCGTTCCTAACCAAATATAGGGGCGTTAATGACTAGAATAGGGTTTTGGGGGATATTATCCGATAGCTATATTAAGGAACCCCCAAAATAGTATTGGTACTTATTTAGGCCCCTACATGACGCTCACAGACTGGTTGGACAACCAACCAAACCCCACAGGACCTTCCCAAGTTGAGGTCTTTTGGTTAGGGTCCCAGACAGTCCAATACCCCTTAATTAAGGAATAGACCTTAATTTATAGGGGCCCTGACATTATGGTTTAAGGCATGTTCCTTAATTAAGGGATATTGGGCTCTCTGGGTTTCGGGTTCGGGGTTTTTCGACGCTCACACTCGGCAATACCAGGCGAGGTCTGTAGAGGTTTGGGGTTTACGTCTTCCGTCTTCCGTCATGTAAACACCCTGGTCAATCAACCCCCTTCTTGAAGAAAGTTAACGTTAAGATGCGTCTCGTATTTGCAATGGTTGCTAAACTAGGTGTCGATTTCAACAGTCCCCAAAATTATTCCTAATTAGGGTTCCATATTCTAGAATAAGGGAAAGTACACATGATCCCAAATCGATATCTGGTGAAGTAGGCCCACGAACCATGGGTCTACCTTGCTGTTGCTCGTGGGGTTGTTCTCGATTGGCATCCCGATAGCGGGCGTCCTCACGTCCTGGTTCCTGGTCCCGAAATCACCCTAAACCCCTAAGCCCTAAATCTAAACCATACCCAGAAAGCCCAATGTCCACCTTAAGCCAGAAGCCTTACTTAAGGAAGGCTGCAGCATAACAACAAGCCGTCTCTGAAACGAATCAGTTGGGCTCTTTGGGTACCATCTACAAGATCTCAGCGGAACAAGTTCTTGAAGAAGTTGCCGATCGAGCCGAAGAAGCCCGGTGAAGTCACCTTCTGGCAGCAATGGAGCGCGATGTAGGTGTTGAAGCTGCGAGGGTCGACGCCCTAAAGCATGGCACTGATAGCCATGACAAGTAACTTTCTCATCGGTTGAGGACGACGACAATTTCAAGGTGCTCACGGCTAAGACAGTGCCAATGCTGGAGACGATGGCGACGACGACGACGGCGGCGCCGACAGCGACGAGGTTAAGGAGGCGGGTGATGATGCTAATGATGACCATGGTGATGGAGCTGATGATGGTCACAGTGATGGTGGTGATGATGACGATGACATCCCAGAGAACAAAGCCCCAACCGAAGGCGGACGCGCAAGTCTCACGTTGTGTTTGATTGGGTATGATATCAGGATCTGAATAATCAGACTAGGGTGCCCGGGGTGCGTTGTACTCCAAAACGAACGTACCAAGGAACTCCCAGAAATAGTATCAATCACAGAGGATGCATGACCCCCCGTATTCTGGGCCTAATCACTCAGATCCCCCGCAGATGTGAGGGAATTGATGCCACTGAGTCTTTGTCTGGAACTGAGCGACGAAGTTTATTTAGTTTTCGGCTACAGGACGCCTATCCTTACTGCGGGCCCTTACCTCGTTCCCAAAGAAGCGCTGGATTCCAGATGCATGTCAGGAACTTGGGTATCTCGTTCGGGCACATGCTGCACATATCCGCATGCCATAAAGGCTTAATGCTGTGGCAGCAGTAGCTTCACAAGCAGTAGCAGCAGCAGCAGCAGCAGCAGCAATAGCAGGAGCAGGAGCAGTAGCAGGAGGCAGTGTTCTTTGAGCCTTGGATGAAAGTAGTACTAGTTGTAGTACTAGTCGTATTACTAGTACTAGTAATACTGGTAGTACTAGTAGTACTATTAGTACTAGTACTGGTCTACACGAAGAATGGGTTCTGACCTTCTAGGACCAAGGTGGCAAATGTTTACTATCTCGTTCTCTATCTCGTTCTGATCCGCCATGCCACACGTTCGTTTCAAGCCATTCGGAAACGACCGCCATCTTGCTGTATGGAAAGGAAGAGAGACAGGAGAGAGAGAGAGAACGACAACTATGTAGAGTTGTATGTATACATATACACATTCACACACACACAGACATTTATATCTACCAATATAAATCCATGTAAGCAAGCACATTTATCTGACTGACACCTATATGCTGACTATGCGTATGTACAGTATGTACTCAATGTACTCTTTTAACCATCTCGTTTTAACTGCGGGGGCCTATCTCGTTCCCCAAGTAGAGCTAGCAAAACCCGTAGTGCCATGTCCGCCTGTACTCTTAACACAATAACACCAAGTAACCGCGGTCGCTCTTCTGGTTTAAGACCCTTAGCCCTAAACCCCAACCCTCCGAAACCTCTCGGCCTCCTTCACATCCTTGCGGATGCTCTGGGCACTCTTGGCTGCACCAGCGCTGACATCTTCCTGAAAGGTTTGGTGGCCGGTGAGAAGCATGCAGGCTGCAGGGGTTTGTGGGTCTTACTAGAATAGGGTTCAAAAGGGTCTATGTATAAGGGTTACTGTACGGGGTACTATAAGGGTCTATATGTCTATATAGTTTGGGGGAATAATTGGAACAGGGTTCCTTTTAAAGGGTTATTCCAAGACGCTACGTATGTATAAGTGCTACAATAAGGGGTACTAGACTATAAGGTTCAGCAGTATAAGGCATTTGATGATTGGAAAATTTGGGTCAGGTACATTACAATAACGAGCCCTAAGGCATAATATGCAGAATTGGTAACTCTCCAGGATTCTATATGACCTCAGGAAGAAGGAATGCATCTGAACATCGTTGTTCACGTGCTCAGGTTTGAGGAACACTCTTGGGCCTTCAGGGTGCCACAAGGCCGTTGTGTCTGATGATCTTGGAGTGTTCAAGGTGTTCAGGGCGATGGCTTTGGATAACTTGTGCAGCTACGCAAGAGTCGGAAGATTGAAGAGCAATGGTACAAACAAGCAGATTACTATTTGCGGAGGTAAATGACTATTTAAGGTACTTGGACCTTAGGGAAGCTACAGCTTGTACCTTGCCTCTAGTTCAGCCGTCAACCGTAAGAAACCCTGACATGCTGATCCAATCCTATACGAGACCCAGCTACAACCCTAAACCGGTTCGGGGTTTAGGGTGTAGGGGCAATCTGTGCAAGCTGCCACCATGCTCTGGAGATGTACGCTCAAGAGGTGCACCTGTCCATGTTCAGGCTCACGGGCACTTGAAAGTAAGGGTACCAGTGATGTATGTCTACCTACCCCGACCCTCAAACCGAACACTGAACCCTAAACCAAAAACCTGGAGACCCTAAGACCCTGGACCCTAAACCCAGAACCAAACCTCACACTCTAAAGTCGTAACCCTTAAACCACTTTTCGTGGGGTTCCCTATGTGCCAGCTGTCTACTATTCAGGTCTCACAGCCAGAGATCTCTTGAGCAGTTAGTGGCGGCCCTCAAACGGTGGCCATGGCTGCCAACACAAAACACATAAGAAAACCTATAGGGGGCCTCGTGTGCCCAATGGAACGTTCCTGGCTTGAGGCTTGCCTACCTGTCTATCTACCTATGGACACTATCGGTCTCCAAATGTCTATCTGCATTCTACAGATGCCGAACTGTGCAAACATATATCTCGCCATACACAAACCGAGCTGCATGTTGTTGTATCTGCGTAAAAAAGGAACTCTTGATGGTCATGTAAGGCAACCACTTCGCCTTGTCTGTCATGGACTTGGCCGCGCTCTCGATTTTGGCACCCAGAGTTTCCTTTCGAAGGACGACAAGCCAAACCCCACCGGCTGAGTGTAGGACTTGGAGGTTTTGAGTTCCGTTCACTCACAACTTTGAACTCAGTACCGAGTTCAGGGCAACATTGAAGAAGTTTCAGAATTGAAGAGTTGTGCGAGCCTTTATGGACAAGCATTCCAAACTACGACCCACACCCTCTCTTGCGACTGGACACGAGTCAAGCCAGACCAGCCCCCTACAACCTAATGGGCCTTGATAATTAGCACAGGGTTTTGGGGTAACCCCCAAAATAGTATCCCTAAACCCTAAACCCTAAACCCTAAGCCCTAAACCCTAAACCCTAAACCCTAAACTCTAAGCCCTAAACCCTAAACCCTAAAGCCCTAATCCCTCCGAGGCCCGGACAGCCCTGAATTTCTAAAACCCAATAACCCTTAAACCCTAACTCCAAGCCCCAGTAGCACTGCCTGGACATTGTGCTGCTACTTTTTATGTGCATGCACATAAAAACTAGCAGCACAATGTCCAGGCTAACAAAATCTAGTGAGGCAGAGTTTGTGGGTTTCGAGAATCGCTGGCTGAACATGTTTCCTCCAGTTAAGGGAGCCTGAACATCTAAACCCGACGCCCTAAAGGCAATCCGTAAAGGAGCCCTAAACCCGCTGTAGCCAAACATCATGGCCTGTTGGCCGGCAGGGAGCTTGCCTGTCACTGCCTTGGCTCTGGTGCTGGAGGGTTTAGGGGTTCAAAAGTTAAGGGTTTCGGCGTAGTGCTTGGTGTATTAATTCTCTCTCTCTCTCTCTGATTTTTGTAAGGCTCCGGGGGGGTTCCGAGAAAAGGCTGCACAAGGGTTTAGGCTTTAGGGTTTAGGGGATGAATGTCTATCAAGGATGTGGTTACTGCTTACTTGGAGGGTCGGGGGACTTAGTAACTGGTTATTTTAGGGACTTATAAGTACCATAACCCCAATTAGGGTCCCTTTTAGGGTACTTATAAGTCTACTTACTACCTACTTACTAAGNACTTAGTAACTGGTTATTTTAGGGACTTATAAGTACCATAACCCCAATTAGGGTCCCTTTTAGGGTACTTATAAGTCTACTTACTACCTACTTACTAAGTCCCCCGACCCTCCAAGTAGAGCTTAGGGCCTAGGGTTGAGACAAAAGCGACCTGCTACGTGCTGTCACGCTGATCCCTCCCCAAATCTTCCAACAAACCCCACATCGCTTTGCCGACTTGGGTTCGGGGTTTAGGTTTTAGGTTAAGGGGTTTCAGGTCTAAGCTTTGCAGTGTACCTCTAAGAACGCAAACGGTTCGCAAAGAGGGTGAACGCGAAAGCCCTACAGCCAAAACTCCGGAACCAAAAACCCTGAAAGCTAAGCCTTTGACTCCCTCTTAGAGCCTCTAAAGAACCATGGAACCCGAAACCCTAAATCCTAAACCCTAAAGAACCATAGAACCCTAAACCCTAAACCCACGCCGCGAGCGACCTCCCTAACGCCCATAAAACCCGTTCTAGTACCCTGTGACTACACCCCACAAGAACTAAGAATAGCAAGAATGATAAGACTAATCATGGCAAGACTAGCAATGATTAGTAACCATACTACTAGTAATCATGGTAATACAAATCTGAACTGGGGCCTTCGTGAAGGAAGCCACGAAGTCGCTGAAGGTCTCGTCGAACTTCCCTGCGAAGTCAGCTGCCGTGCTTTTGGCATCCTCGAGCTGGGTCGTCATCTTGTCCTGAGAGCTGTTCATCGATCTATGTACTATAGGGGCCTCAATAAGAACCAATACTGTTTTGTAGGTTCCTGAATATGATTATAGTATAATGGGCCCCAAGACCCTCTTCTAATTATTAAGCCCCTATACTACACCGAGAGCTTTTTTTTAGACGACCCTTTTCCGTTCGCCGAGGTCCAGAAAGCGGTTTTCCGCTGGGCGTATAGCTAGCAATGCGGGCAGGCCAGAAAGGCTTTAGGTTTGAGGGATTGTAGTCCTATGATTTGGAAGTAACACTGCCTGGCAGAAAAGAATTCCATTTCCACTGACGACTCGAGTGCGCCAGGATGCTGTGAATGATTGCTGGACGCATACATACACACTAGCTACAACGATATGCATATCACTAGCTGGGAATAGCACTGTATCCGCCGACCCTGGCGGCGTGCTGGATGGGTTAGGAGGCCCCAAATCCCGCGCACCAGACCGCGGGGGGG
>BGNK01003562.1:0-19634 GCA_003297005.1 Symbiodinium sp. clade A Y106
CAAATCAAGCACGCCTTGCTAATGACGGCACGCCTTGCCTAAGCTAAGCACGCCTTGCTAACAGCTCTCTCACCGTAGGTTTTCCGAGTCTCACAGCTACTCGCCTGCATGTGCAGGGGGCCCGAAGTGTCCCGCCTGCCTGCAGGCGAAACCAACCACTGAGCAGCACCCGTGAAAAAAGAGTGAAGCGCCTTCTGCCTGCATGCTTGTGTANCGAAGTGTCCCGCCTGCCTGCAGGCGAAACCAACCACTGAGCAGCACCCGTGAAAAAAGAGTGAAGCGCCTTCTGCCTGCATGCTTGTGTAAGCTACTGAACGTGGAATAACAGAACTTGCAAGTTTCTGGCTGTAGGCCGCCTCTGCGTGATAGAGGCGCTTATCAAGACGGCTGCGTGGATTTCTGGGTGGCTCTTGACCCCCATCCGCTACCCCCATGGCTGGAACTAGATAATCGTCAAACTCGTGAGCGAGCTTTGCAAATGCCCTTGAAGAGTGCCTCAAAGCCCACGTTGCAGTTCTGTACAATTCTGTAGGAGGCATTCTACTTTGCACGTCATTGCCCGTGGCGTGCGACTGTACCGAGCCTTGCTTTATCCACACTGCTCAAGCGCTGAGAGGAGACCATCGGAGACCATGTAAATTTGGAACACAGACCATGCCTTGATTGGATCTTTGTTCTGCAAAACGGTCATCCCGCCCGACAGCCCAAAACAGACAGCTTTCCGGTGGCAGGAAGAATCATAGCCATGACGAGCCGTATTCGATGCTTGCTGGCTGTCGGAGGTGTCGTGATGTTTGCCCTGACAGCTTCACTGACAATGCACAAGGTAAATCAAGATCGTGGTTTCAGTTTCAGATGCAATGAAGGTGGGAATCACAACCCAGTTGGTCCAAGGGAGAAGCTTCCCTTGATGATGCCAGATAAAGAAGAAGACCTGCGATTGTTTGTTCATTTTGACCGCATTTTGATGCGCTATGCCCACCCCTGGTTGCCAAAGGATGCAAATTCACCCCGTGGGTGGTTTATGATCGAGCCTTCTTATTCATGCCCGCATGAAGAGTTGGTCGGCACATACGGGGATGGGGTTAAATGGATATGCAATCCCAGGTTGCTCTCAGTTCGAGCCAAAGAAGCCGGTCGAGTTTGTGTGGTGTATTCCTTCGGCAGCCACGGGGAGAGTCAGTTCGAGCAAGACATGAGTCGTATTTCAAGTTGCGAGATCCACACATTCGACCCGGGTATTGTGAACACTAGCGCGACGTTGCATCGCACAGCAATTGGCCCCATTGATAGTGAACAAGGGGAAATCCACTTAGATGCGCGCAAAATTGAATCAAACATAATACGGGTCCCCATGAAACGGTTGAGTACCATCATGAAAGAGTTGAATCACGACGTGGCAGATGTCATGAAGATCGACACAGAAGGTGCCGAGTTCAGCATTATCAAGGACATGGCTGCCAGCAGCTCCATCGAAAAGGTGGGGCAGATGCAAATAGAAGTCCATTGGTGGGATGAATCTGACCAGCAACAGGTTTGGGACATGTTCGACACACTGAACAGTCACGGCATGGTCGTATTCCACAAGGAAATTAACATCCTATATCCGAAGGGTGCAGAATATGCATTGATGCACCTGATGCCGCGTCCAGACCTGCTGAGACCAGTTCCACACGCCTCACACGCCTCACACGCTTCACACCAGGCAGGCCAGGCAGATGTTCTGGATGTTTTGCCGTTTGATACTGATGGTTTCTTTGCAGAGTACGCAAAGATTCACAAGAAGGAGCGCGCGGCTTGTGGTCGAATACTTGTGTTCGATTGCAATTTGGAGGACGACTGCGGCGGTCTTGCTGACCGCTTCGTGGGCATGATGACGTCTGTGCTAGTGTCCATGCTCACTCAGCGAGCGTTTATTATGCGACAAGACTTCTTTGACGAGTCCTTTCAACCCACTGATCCGGATGTGGACTGGCGGTGGAGTGAGACGCTGGAACGATGCACTCGTGAAAGTCCGTTATTTTCTTTTTTCCGTGAGCGTAATGCATATGACAATGTTGAGGACTTGTTGGGCAACCACTCCATAGTGCGGATTCGCTCCAATCGAGGGTATTTGCATGGCTTCCTGGACCATCCCAAGTATGGCGAGAAGCTTGCCAAGCTGGGATTTGACAAGTGCACTCTGTTTGGTCGATTGTTTGATCAACTATTTAGACCTACCGAAGCGCTTACAGCTTGGGTGCAAAAGTTCATTTCATGGGATGGACCCTTGGGTCAACAGCCGGTTCTGACAGTCGGCTTCCATATGAGACTAGGTGACAGGTTCTTCGACCCTGAGGAGGCCCTGGGACAGCTGTCGGAAGGGGTGAAAGTAGCGTTTGAGCGGAAGCTTCATTGCGCAAAGAATGTTGCTTCTGCAGCAGCTGCTTTGTGGGGACGCTCGCCCATGTCGCCACACGCGCGGTACTTCCTCATCACGGATCATGAGGGACTGAAGCAGCACGTTCGAGTCAACAACACCCAGCAGGATGTATTGGTCACGGACCTACGGCCAGTGCACATTAACCACAAGGAGTACAAGAAGTTCCACAAGACTGATGATGCCCAGCATACAGAGCGTCGCAACACATTGTTGCAGACGTATGCAGAGTGGTATGCGCATTCCCTGTCCAACCTTTTTCTCTACAGCAATAGCGGTTTCAGCCGAACTGCTCTCATGCGCGCCCTCGGCTCGAGGAGTCCATTGTTTGCGAAGTATGCGGTGGTTCGTGCAGAGCATCCGCTGTGCTCCCCTCTTGGTCGAGATGCATGCGCGATTATCGGCAACACCTATGCTGGCATATGAGGAGGCACGGGGATAGTGTGAGAATCGAGACTTCAAGCTGCACACTTAACACAGCAAAGCATTTGCATCTTTCGTCTATAGGACTGCATGTTTTCTGACCCTTTGTCCCCTCATCCCTGGGCCCGGTGTGTGTTTCCTAACGTTGGTTCTGGCTTTTTTTAACAACATTGTGGGGTTTTTGCTTTCCTTGTCGCACTTCCGCCTCCGCCGCCTCCGGCGCCTCCGCCTCCACCGCCTCCTCCTCCCTCCTCTTCCCTCCTTCTCCCTCTTGACACAGACACACACACACAAACACACACACACACACAAACACACAAACACACAAACACACAAACACACAAACACACAAACACACAAACACACAAACACACAAACACACAAACACACAAACACACAAACACACAAACACACAAACACACAAACACACAAACACACAAACACACAAACACACAAACACACAAACACACAAACACACAAAAACACAAAGACAAACACAAGCACAAACACAAGCACAAACACAAGCACAAGCACACACACACAAACACAAACACAAACACAAACACAAACACAAGCACAAGCACAAACACACACACAAGCACAAACACAAACACAAACACAAACACAAACACAAACACAAACACTAACACTAACACTAACACTAACACTAACACTAACACTAACAGTAACAGTAACAGTAACACAAACACAAACACGAACACGAACACGAACACGAACACGAACACGAACACGAACACACACACACACACAAACACAAACACAAACACAAACACAAACACACACACACAGACACAGACACAGAGACACAAACACAAACACAAACACGCGGCCAAAAACGACTGCACAGAAAAAACAATGCGTGTGGGCCTCACGCGGCCAAAACGATTGCACAGTAAAAACCAACGCACCGGGGCTTCACGTGGCCAAGAACGACGGCACAGTATAAAACAGAAACACGTCCCGAGCCTAGCAGACGTTTTTTTTTGCTTTGCCGTTGCTGAGTCGCTGCCAGTGTTTTCCAGGAGAAGCGATTGCACAGCAAAAACGGAAAACAATTCCGACGAAAGAGACTGCACAGCAAAAACGACGGCACAGCAACAAAAAACACACTTCGGCCCGTCCACGGTCTTTGGATCCTTCGGGCATTCTGGTGCGTTCAGGTTTCGAGATGGTCTTGTGCTCAAAGTGAAGCCGATTTCTCAGCTTCGCAACCCAAGAACTCCTCCGCACAAGATGCGCTTAAACTCTTCCAGCAACTGACTTTAATGGCTAAGGCTGAGTCAGTCAAATGCCCACAGGTTTTTCACGCCCATCGACTGCCAGAAGCGCGCTGCCCAGTTTTAGAAGATTCAACAAGACATGCAGGTGCTTCGTCTAAAAGATGCATGTCGAAAGAGAAAGAGGCAGAAACATGCTGGATTGTTGAACCAGATTCTTGAATTTGCCGCTTTTGCTAAATGAACAGGGGCTTCTCAAGGATTGCAAGTATACAACGTGAGATCAGGCAAGTGTGGCACATGTTGTGCGCTAGGTGTAAGTGATGTAAGCTCTCGCGGAGTAGACCGACACGAGTGATGATCATGTTGACAAAGACAGAGACCTTTGCACCCAAGGCTCGGCCTCGAAGCTGAGGGCCTGAAACTGAAGCGCTCTGCTGCTCCGTAGAGGTCAAAGATGCCTGAAGCTGCCAAGAGCTTTGATATGCAAAAATACGGACTGAGAGCATGCCTGATGAAGCGCTCCTAGCAAAGCAAGCAAGTAATGATCATTCCATTGTGTTCCAGTCTTGTTGTTTGACGATCTGAAGTCGGATCTTGTTTGCTACTTGTCGTTCAGCAAGCTCTTATATGCGTTCTTCCGAAAGTTTTTATCTTGCCTGCAATGATTACAGAACCTCGAAGCTTGCGTGCGTCAGGTGCATATGTTTGGATGTAATCTGATGTTCATCATGCTGGTTAGATGCTGGTTGGATGTTTTCAGACTTGAGTACAGTTTTGCGCAGCATCTCCTTTCAGTGCCCTGGCGAGACCATTAAAGCTCTCGATAGAAGAGCGTTTAGCTGTTCTCTTGTATGGCCTGTTTCTCTTCCAAGTGTCGGCAAATATTCCCCCCCCCCCCATAGCGGCGTATCGGCGTATTTCCGTGCTGCGAAAGCTCCGTTCAGATCTAGGCAACAGCATGCAGCAGAACTGAGATGCCGCATCACATCCGTGACAGAGACAGAGAGAGAGAGAGCGGGGCTACATACTACGGCGTGGGGAGCCTCAGCAGGTTCACAGAACACAGCTCTTGCCACTCAGATCAAAACCCAAGCATCATCCGATCATGCAGCATGCGTTGCCATTTTGATTGAAGGCCTCCGTCGGTGAAGTTACATGAAGCATGCCATCAAGTTTGGGTCCCGTTGCATGACAGCCTTGGGATCCCCAGCATGCGCATGGATTAGCTTGGACAGAAAATTGTCGAGACAGCTGCGGAACTTTTCATGCAAAATGCGTTAGTGATCAACAAGATGCTCAACATCACATCTACAGCAGCCCCAGTGGTTGCGAAAGCTACGACGACTCATATCTTTCAGGCACCCACATTGCCACGGCTTCGGGCAATGCGGTTTTGGCTGTTTCCGCTACCTCTTTGGACGTGGCCAGGACCGCATGGCGCGGTGTAGACCTGTTTGGGATGAATTGTGCAGCAAAATTGTGGGGCCAATTTTGGCCACAGCTACTTATGAGTTTTGGCGGGCTTTGTGCAGATCCCTCAGCTGGCGGATGCCATTGGTGACATTTCGGATCGATTCATTGGATGTCCGTGGCTTGTTTAGGCTTGCTGAGGCCACGCTATCTTTCACAGATGCAGGGTATGTGGCCTTCGAATTCCAATAAATTCATGCGGCTTTCGCTCCACGGTGGGCTAATCCCGTTTGGCAATGGATGGAGTTGGATGTCTCCACTGAATATCAGCACGTTAAATGCTTGATCACTGGTTTTGTCGAGTCTGTTCCGGAAGTTAATGCCTTCTGAAACGAACATGTGCCGCCAACGGACGGGCGCGCATTCCTTGTCGGCCTGTTGTGCAGCTACTTTCGGCGCTGTTTGGTTATGCTGTTCTTTTCTTTGCGCCAGCATCTGCACATTGCAGTTACCAAGTGGGGATTTGGGACCTTGCTTGTGTCACTGGCGTCATTTTATAGGGCAGCACTGTCGTCATCACTGGCGTCTATGGGGCAGCACTTCACAGCCGGCGTCGGCCATAGCAACCAGAAGGTGTGTGGGTCGCAGCACTGCAATGACATTTTGCTGAGCCGAAGAGGCGCTCAGCAACTTGCAACTATATGCTGCTCATTTTTTTTTGGACGTTGAAAGCAAATGCACCCCGAAACGGGGGCTATTCGCTTATGCTCGAGTACAGTTTGTCACGATGTACGTATCCTTCTCTGCTGAGTGCATCATAGATTTTGTAACTCAGTGCTGTTGTCATGGCATGTATACTTGCCTCCAGCATGACTAAGCTCATTTCCGCTCTCGCAACACGCGAACATGAGTGACTGACCGTACGGACTATTCCACGGGACCTTTTCGCTTGCGTTGAGGCTCGTGGGACTTAGAGAACACAGAAGCAAGAGCAGTCACAACTTTCGGGCACAGGGAAGAGAAAACGCTAGGCGACTTCGACCATGACTGAGCATTTGTTGCCAGGTCTCCTAACAGGAGCAGGTCCTACTGAACCCAACAATTAGCAGGTTCCATCGCTTGAGCAATCAACGTCCTGATGTACTTACTCACGTCTTTTTGCTTCCGAAGGTAAAGCTGACCATCGTCTTCGGTAAGCGCAAATGCACACGGTCAAGGTACTGTTCCTAACTAGTTAACTAGTGCATGCTTGATTTTCGTGAGCCAAAATATTGGGGCGCAGGATCATAGTTGACACACACACACACAAACACAACGTTGAAGAGGTAAGATGAATCTCGACACAAGTTCTCACTTATCCCGGAATGACACAGGCGGAGGACCGCAGGTTATGTCTTAACAGTTTCCCATCATAAGTATCAACATATGGTAAGCCATGAACAGTGCTATCGTTCGGGTTCTGGGTGCGCCCGCTTGTGCGACCAACCAGGCCACCCCAAACCGTCGATCCTTTACGCGGGTTTGCCAATACCACGTGGCCGACTGACAACCCAAAAAACTGTTCCGCAAATCGTTTTAAGCCCTAAACCCTAAGAACCTGTGTCGCGTGTTCTGAGGCCACCACCGCGGAGGTCGCTCAGTGCACATTGAGGGTCAGCGGACTCCAGGTCAGGCAAAGTCGACACGTACAGACATCATGAAACTCACGGATTCGGCTTCGTTGCATGTAGTGTGCCTGTGCGCCTGAGCTCAACTAAAACGCGCGAGCTTGAGGCTGTCAGGGGCCCGGGCCGTGGGCAAGGATCGCATAGTGACAGTTTACATCAGAGCTTCGCTTGTCATTCATGCGAAGCCCATGCGATGATGCGATGGTGTCACGTGATCGATATGTTCAGCGGCTTGGGGACATAAGGTCTGGAAGCGTTGGCATCGGATCGTAAACCGCTTGCACCTCACCTCCGATCGACCTGGCTACTCCTGCCTCAAACGCGCGTCCTTCAATGCATGAGGACTACGCATGATTGTTGCCTATCTTGATGGAAGAACTCACGCATGACAAGCAGGATGGGCAGAAAGGGCCGTGCTTCTTTTCGCATGTGGTTCAAACGGCAAATCAATCAACAGCTTCACACTCATGACAAAATATCGACCTGTGCAATCCTAAGTGTACTGCGCAATGAATGATAATTGGTGCACTGAAAAGAACAGTGTCGCTCGCCAAGGCATATTACTTGACTGGGCTCAGTCCGGTGTGTCCGGCGAGGCATATTCTTGACGACGCATTGGCCTATCAGTCCGGTGGGTCCGGTACGGCATCTGGCTCTATCTGGCCTGTGGCCAATCCCGTGAGGCATGATGCTTTCTTGATGATGGTGCCTATCAGTCGGGTTGGGCATATTCTTGGACGACGCATTGGCCTATCAGTCCGGTGTGTCCGCCTGACGAGACAGGCATATTATTCGGACGACTGGGGCCTTTCAGTCCGGTTTGTCCGATGAGGCATGTTTTCTTGACGTGCCTTACCCGCCTACCAGTCCGGCCGGTCCGGTGAGGCAAAACAAAACTGACATGCATTGGCCTATCAGTCCAGTTTGTCTGGTGAGGTCTGATATTGGATTTGCATTCTCCGCTTAACAGCCCGGTTCAGATTTGCAACGACTCGGGAGTTTAGCACGCATCCTAAACTGCTCATCATCCAGCAAGCGGTCATACGATGCTTGGCGGTATCCCATCCGCGCTGAGCCGTAATTAGTAATTAGCACGTTGAGTTAGGTTTCGTGGTTGGATGAGTAGCACCTGCTGTTGAAACTTGCTTGGTGGCCTTCGATCCCTGCCACACTTGATATTTGTTTGTCTTTTTTGTTTTGCTTCTGATCGCAAACGCCCTTTTCCTGTTCTGCCTTGTTTCGTGTTTCTCTTTTCACACCGGTGTCCATGAGATTTCTACACCAGTACTTGCAGGCACCAGTTGCATGCGATGGCTGTGGTAGGTATAAAACTGCTTTTGGCTTCCATAGTGAGAGACAACCAAGTCATCACTAATTGCTAGCATCCCGGGGTCCCGTGGTGTATTGAAGAAGATTCATGTTGGAGAAGTTTGACGGGCGCAAGTTTTCCCGAGAGCTGCTTGTCATGTTCACAGTTGATTCGATCTGCATGTCTCGACATGGTCGTGCTGCCAATTTTCATTTCTGCTGTCCGATTAAAGCAACATGACGTCCATTGTGCAGCATATTCCTTGGCTGATGCTGCAGTTGTCAAACAGCTTGACTGAAATATTCCTCGAACAATGATATGTGCTGTCACCAAAGTAATGTCCGCAGCCATTGTCGCAGAAGTTTGCAAATAGTCGGGCGGGAGGATCACAACGCTTTGCTTAAGGTCAATTGCAGCAGTTGCCGTCACCACGCTTTCCGTGTATATTGCGACTTTGCGAGCTTTAAACGACCAAACAAGTATGGTTAGCTGCAAGTCTAGCTAGTCTAGTTAGAACTTGAACAAATGTGGGTTTGCATTGTGTAATTTGGCATCTCCTTGCTGTTCTAGTCTTCGAAGGGGAAATTTGGATTTGACGGCGGCATCCGATTTGCTCTCGTGGCAGTTGTTTTCGCATCTTAGGATGCGCGCTGCGCAAAGAAGTGGTCTGAAGAGAATCCTGGCCTGGCGCACGTCCACTTTGGGAGTCAGGCAAGTGCAGCTCGTTTTGCGGGTGTAGTTCTCGTAGGTTTGTGTACGCTTCATCCTTCGGAGTACCTGGCTTTGACAAGGGCTGCCATCGTCTTCCCCTCGGATGCTCTATCCGGTGCCTTTGTGGCGTATATCCATGTGCTCAACCCCAGCATTCAGCAGTTTGCGAGAAGTCAGCACTGCAAGCTTGAAGATGTTTCTGTCCTGGCGTTTCCTGAGGTCCTTTTCGAACCCTTGCCCTGCAAAGCTCGGCTTTACCCGGGCAGCAAGAACACCTTTCGAAGTCAATGGGATGCTGTGATGCTGCGTCTCGGCGTCCCCCATTCTCAAGCTGAGAGGGGGGCTACGCACGAGTGTGGATACACACCGTCATGCATGATGAAGCGGCAGAGGAGGAACCGACAGAGTCCGACAAAGGCTTCTCCCACAGCCCAACCGCGGTGAGAGCTTCGTTGAGGGCGGCAGTCACCGGGTTCGGCATGCTCCCATTTCTTGTCCATTTGAGGGTTCCCCAAAACCAAAGCCTTAGTTGCCAAAACAGGGCTTCGAAGAGACTTGAAGTTAAGTATTTTACTGAGCCGAACGCTTGCAAGATGGAGTGCGGCATCATGGGTTACATGCAGCACAACACTCAAACGGCATAGGATGAGGATCTGCGACAGTACGGGCCCATAAAATATGGACCATTTTGTCCAATCCAAATGGGACAGTGCCCTGTATGCTGACAGCGACAAACATCTACGTGCTATGTGGGACTTGTCCGGGCTGCCTGCTGTAGATGTCTGTGCCGTGTCTGATACAGTCTGTGCCGGCACTTGTTTTACACAAATTCCATAATGGACGCTTCAGGAAATTCTGTTGCTAAGTGGGATGTGTTTGAGCTTCACGCGTGTCTTCGAGAAGCAATTGAGCTTCGGGTTTGCGGGTTTAGCATAAACGTCTCCAAGGGAACAAGTGTAGAGTCTAGAGGTCTCAAACTGCACATCTCATTGATTTTTGTCGGCCGCCTTTACCCGAGTGTTCTCTGTTCGAATTCATCCTCGGCGATCTCAAAACCATTGGATTTCATAAAGGTGTCTATGTGATGGACCTTGGGGAGCTCCTTTGGAGTCGATTCGGCTGAAGATAGTGGGCCTTCCGTCTGTTTGGTTCATGCATTGCGGCATGACCTTCCACTTGCCATACCAGTCTGAGGGACTGTCAGTCCCGCCTGTCGGAACGGAATCTGGAGAGTTCGCTCCCCAATGGAAACATGCACTGTGTGTATCTTCCAGAACATACACGCCGCGAGGGGCCAAATGCCTTATCATATGGGTAAGTGTTGTGAAGATTTGAAATCATTCACGTGCGGGCCATCATCCACAATGACATCGAACGGACGGTTGCCTCAGACAAACTTGTCATTCCTACTACGACCCCCAAGATGATCTTGACATGCGGCATTGCGCTCGCAAACTGCAGCAGTACATGCTTCAGGTCTCTGATTCTACCCATGCCAACCACTCAGGCAAAAGAGCTCACAATGCGCCATATAGCTTGGCCCGAAAATGCAACGGGCCGGACGATGCCCTACCTGGTTGGCTTTGGGAGGCATCCCAACCTGAAGGGCGGAAGCAGAACGACACACTGTGTTGCATGGTTGGTGGGATGAGCCTCCACTACTGGCAAAGGACGAGTTTCGGGACGAGCCGCGGGCGCCTCTGTTGCGAAACCTGCGCCTCTGGCTCCAGAGCTTGAACGGCAGCGCCACGTCAACTTGCATTGCCGACACAGGGAGGCACAATCTGTGGGCGGAGCTGTCGTGCCATGCCGCGTTCGATGGAGGACCGGACCCCTTCGTGGGTGCCCCACTCCGTTTGTGGCTTTCGCAAAATCATTCGTGCTTGAATCGCAGTGCTTGAACCGCAGTGCTCGAATCGCGGCCAGCGATTGAAGCAGGCTGTTGTGAAGCTGTAAGTCGTAAACAATCCACGTTTGCGTTATCGCCATTCGATGTTGTTGTAATTTTGCTTTTGAGGCCAGATCCCTCAGCCTGCCGCAAGCTTATTGGCTTATTGCATTGCTATTGCCTTGCTATTGCACTGCAGCATGTTGCAGCAGCTCCAGAGCGAAGGAACAGCCCCCAACGCAAGCAACTCTTGTTAGCTGCATGCTTTCCTACACCTCAAAGTGATCGCATGGCCATGGGCATGTTGTGTCCTTGCCATGTCAGTGGTGCGCGGAAGATTTCCCTCCTGGCTACAGCAGGTGTTGTGCTCATGATGTATGCCATGGCCAGCATGTTCTTCTTGTACCATCGTGCTGGTGGCCAATGGGCCCGTGGCCAGGGGCAGAAGGACAACGTCACCAGTTCTCTGAGGAGGGGTGAGATCTTCAAGCAAACCAAGGAGGACCGCACCAGTTCTGCGGACAAGAGTGGGTTCTCTGAGCAGACGGAGGAGGAGGAGCGTCTATCTAGGTTTGCACCAGTTCCGAAAGGGGAGACCTGTCAAGACACCAAAAGGTGGCTCGCACAACTGAAGAACCCGGCAGGGGTGATATGCCAAAGTCCCTTGTCTTCCGTTGGCAACTACATGAGCTACCTCAGGAGAACTATTGGACTGGCGCAGTGGCTCAACGCTACGATAAAGATTAACGTTCGAGACTTCCACGGTTTGGAAATAATGTTGCAGCCGAGAGATGTGAACTGGATCTCTTCATGCATGAAGGACACCAGCAGCTGCAGCATTTGGAAGTTGGGTGCCGATGTATTCAGCCATCACTATACGCAAACTTGACCAGCTTAAGCTTTTAAGTAATGAGCACTTCCTCCCGCTCCCCCCCTTCCAAGACAAGTTCTCCATAGGGTGCTTGTATAATTTGTTTTATCTAAAGGGGATGTCGCCCACAGCCGGGCACGCCCCGTGCCGACCAGGGTCTAGGGCTCGGAGATAACAACAACGACGACGACGACGACCAGAACAACAAGAACAACAAGAGCAACAAGAACAGCAACAAGAACAGCAGCAAGAACAACAGCAACAACAACAGGAACACCAGCAGCAGCAACAGCAACAACAGCAACAACAACAACAACAACAACAACCACAACCACAACCACAACCACGACGACAACAATGATAACGACAACGAAAACGACAACGACAACGACAACGACAACAACAACAACAGCAGCAGCAGCACCACCACCACCAACAACAGACAACAACAACAGCAGCAACAGCAACAGCAACAGCAACTTTTTTTTTGTGGGCGGACTTTTCGTAACTGCAGTTGTCCCTTGTTGGCAGAGGCTTTACGCCGAGGCCACCTCCGCGGGAGGCTAAAAACACCTCCATCCCTACCGTCGGAGGGTAGCTCCTAGGCGGGGGGTTACCTCCATCCCTACCGTCGGAGGGTAGCTCGCTCTCCGCATACCTAGGCGGGGGTTACCTCCATTGCCACCCGTATTCTAGAGGATAACACGCTCTCCTCATACATAGGCGGGGGGTTACCTCTCATGCTGCGGTATCTTCGAGGTTAAAACACACTCCGCTTACCTAGGCGGGGGGTTATCTCTCAATTGAGGATAACGCGCCCTCCGGGAATGACCATCCGGGAGGTTGCCTCGGTGCAGGGAGGGTACACCTCCAGGCAGATGCGTTGGTGCCTGAGGATTGACCTCCAGCCTTAGGCAGTAGAACGGCTTTTTGGAGGAAAAACCATGAAAACCCTCGGCAAGTGGCTACCTTAAACAGGGAGCCTCCTCCTGGGAGCCAGCAGCTCTGGTGAAGAGGTCCTGCAAGGTTGCCTTCACACACGGGGTGGGGTCCGGGGCTTTCGGGAGGGTCCTTCGGGAAAACTTGCAAGCAACCTGGAGGAGCTTAGAGGTTTTCCCATTATCCAAAACGGAGGTTTTACCTCCACAGCACTCACACTCCAACCGCTGGTTTTTGAGCACGTGCGTTGGGTGAACCCCCGTTTTGGTGAATTTGCCGGAGGCTGCTGCTGCTGTCTGGCACAGAGCATGGCTTGTCCTCTCTCGGCCAGGTGCTCGAGGACCTTTCTGTGCTGTTGGTCGGCAGCCACAACAGCACTGGCTACCCTAGCTGGGACCTCCACGGTGGCAGTGTACCGCTTGCACACCTCATCTGCAAATCATTGGCCTGCCTCCTCCACAGATGTTCCGTGCCACAGGCGGCGATGAAATCCTCCTCGCTTTTGTGCGAAGGCACCCAATGCCAACACACCCTGGAGGGATCTCCTTCCTGAACCTGCTGCCAAAGGTCAGCATTGGCTTTTCCCGGTTTGGCCGCACGGCTCCGCTTCTCGACCCCCGTGAGGTCAAGGTCGCCCTGGGTGTGTTTGAGCAGGAGCGCGACCGCGCAAGTTTCACCGCGGAAGACTGTTTGGCGGCCAGGCACCTGGGCGACGATGCTACCCACTTGCAGGAGGTCGGAGCCCTCCTTTTTAAGGGCACGGCAAGGCCTTGGTCCATTTGCCGCCGCTAGCGTCCGTAGCGAAAACCAAGCGCGAGCAGGGGCGGTGCTCTCCGTGAGCCCAACCAGCCCCCGTGTCCACAAGGCTGCAGGGCCTTCAAGCTTGCCTTGGCTGAACCAACCAGGTGTTTCGAGTGGCTGCGCGCTCCACCACTCGCAATCGAAGAGCACGTGGTCCCACGTGCAGGGGACACCACACAGGGGGCATCCTTTGACATTCCCAGCCTTGTCGTGAAAGTCCCTCATGCTGGTGAAGATAGCCAGGTCCTCGGGGCCTCTGCATTGCCTGGGCCAGGCCTGTCTTTCAGAAGGCGGCAGATCCGCCGGCATCCTGCTAAGGCGCGCTCCGCCGCCTTTTCTGGAACCCTGTCGCCGAAGTCCGCGCCGATATCGTCGACCCACGTGTCTGCCGTCTCCAGTCCCGGGAGGGTAAACACCTCCTGTAGGACTGGGCCCAGGTAGACACGGGCCATCATCGTCACCAGCGGGCACCCCGCTTAAATCCCTCTGGCGGCACCTCCTGTAGGACTGGGCCCAGGTAGACGCGGGCCATCATCGTCGCCAGCGGGCACCTAAAATCCCTCTGGCGGGGGTGATGCCCCTTGTGACATTTGATCTTCTGCGACCAAATACCGTCGGCCCTGGTAGGCCTGGACCGGACGGCCATGCAGTCATAGAAGGTTTGCAGGTCGAGGAGGATGGCCACAAGGTGTCTCTGATTAGAGGATGAAACCTCTCCACGTAACAACCTGCCTAAACCAACCTCGATGCACGTGTTGCCCGGGGAGGCCTGGTCCCAAGGGTACACCTCCGCCGTGTCCCGCATCCACTTGCTGACAACCTCCCTCTTTGTTGATCCTGTGCATGGTAGTCCGAGTAAAGGCCGAAGGACAGTGGGCGTGATGAGTCTTCATGTTGATGACCTCATTAATAGTGGAACTCCTGAGTTCCTCACTTGGTTCCTTAGGAAGATAAAGGAACATTTCACCGTTGGCCACGAGGACAAGAATGACTTGACGTTCACCGGACGGCGTGTGCGTTGGGTCTTTGATGCACAGGGCAACAAAAAGTACATCTCGATCGATCAAAAGCTGTGTGTTTCAGAGTTGGAAGAGATCGTCATTCTTAAGCATCTTAAGGATGCTGATGCGTGTGACAAAGCTCTCCACACCTCCTATCGATCCTTACTAGGTAGCATCAACTGGCTGCAGTCTCGAACACAATTCCAGGTGTGCTACCAGTTCTCCCGCTTGGCTTCAGCATCTGCGGCTCCCACCGTTGGTCATTGCAAGGAGTTGAACAAGTTGTGTCGACACATTCGCAGTGAAGAGGTGGAGTTGCGGGTGTGGCCAGTGAAGGGAACTCCCAGGATTTTAGGAATCCCTGACGGTTGGTGTCTCCGAGTGGGTTCTCAATTCTACAAGTGCAGCTTACCTCCTGAACGACAGGGACTACGATTCTCATACTCCACTTCTCATCGAGGTTCACGCGAGCCAATATTCGGGACGGGAAGCAGGATGCGAGCTTTGAGCCGTAATCCCGACACCATCAAGGAGGCAGCAGACCGGAGGAAGGCGAGACAGAAGGCGAACAAGGCTCGTGGTTCAACTGCTCCACAGGCCGCACCAACGGACCCAAGCTCTCCACACGGAGAGGCATCGTCCGGTGCCGCTTCTTCTGGCTCAAGACGTTCTCCAGAACCCCGCGCAACCCTCCAAGTGGACATGGAAAAGGTGGCAAAGGAGGCAAGTCCTCCAAGGGCAAAGAGACCGCCAAGGGCAAAGGCAACGGCAAAAGAAAACACTGACTCGATTCAGACTTTGAGTCTGAACAGCCAGCATATGGTTCCGCTCCTCGTGGCACAGATGAAGTTCCACTTCGTCCTGCGCCCTACTATCCTGGTCGTTTTGATCCAGTACGTCATAACGAAACGTGTGTGTTCTTTGAACAGGACATCTACACCTGAAATGGCGAAACTCGTGACCGGAACTGGGATGATGATGTCGAGGTAGTGGACTAGACGCCGCAAGGGGAACGCTTTCTTCAGGGAAAGGTATCCTTCTTTAGGCAGTTTGCCATTTCCAAAGGAAGAAGCCTTTCACAGGAAAGGGTACTTCTTAACTTTGCCCAAAGAGTATATGAGACACTTATCACAGGATAAGATACTCATCAAGATATTGCGACTTTCTGCCAAGCCGCATTTTGCTACTGCTGGCATCAAAAGTGGAGCTGAGCTCTACATTTCTGTGCAGTAAGCTTTCCATCTGGAGAGGTAACTGAACATGTGGGCATCTTTCGAGCAAAGAGTTTTCGACCGAAGATCCGTTTGCGTTCTGTGTGCGTGTTCTGCTGTGTCTGCATAAGCTGTCTCCAGGCTGAGAATGTATAGTATCTCGCAAGTCACAGACGTATGACTTTCTTACTCCGTTCTTAATTCGCTTGGGCAATAACAGGCAATGTAGAAAGCCGACTTCACGGCCCATGCAACTCTACGTGTTTTAAATTTGTGCCTGGTTGAAACACTGAATGTTACACATCCAGGTGCTGTCTGTTTCACGTATCACTTGCATGTATCCATGCCTGCTGCTCAAGGTTCTAGCAGAGTACGATCTGCGGTTGTGCGCCTGTACTAAAAGGAGACTCCTGTGTTGCCTGTGTTCCTGTACACTTTGCGAGGGGATACACGCCCAGGTTACATTTCAGGGGGGGGAGCGGGGGAGAGTGACGGAATAGGGTGGAAGGAGGATAGAGGTCGAGGCTGAGGGTAGAGGGAGGATAGAGATAGAGCAGGGTGGGGGGAGTGACGGGAACCTTGAAACACTAAACCGACCGAGCCTTTCCAAGCCAGAAAACTTGCGTGGGAAGGGGCGGGGCAGTGGGGGGGTTTCAGCGGTGGGAGTGGGGTACGTGTGGGTGGCCCAGGCCAGGTTGAGACCTTTTGAAGCGTTCGGCATGCACTGGAGCCATGCAGGCAAGTGCGTGCGGGTGGTGAGAGCGGTGGGGGCGCCGGCTGGGTTGACCCACCGGACCTCTTTAAGCCGGGCAGGAGCAGTGGGAGGGGTAGCCGCAGGGTATGGGTCTTCACTGACGCCGCCCGTGCCACCGCTGGTGTCGGCGGATATGTGGGCAAGTTTTGCTTTGAGGACCGGAGTGTTCTTTTAGAACCTTACACCCCAAGCACGTCCTAGATCCCAGATCCTGGGAGGAGAAAGCAAGCCGCATTCGAGACAGCACTGTGCGGAAGTGTTCCTGGGACGATGGCTGGATGTGGTTCAAGAAAGACAAACTGCCAGGCTTTGTATCTATAGACTGCAGCCGCGGAAAGTCAATGCGCGAGTTTTTCCAGCTTCTCTATGACACGCTGCCGGCTTCACAAGAGCCGCAGGCTTGCAAATTCAATGCTGTGTTTGCTCGCACACAGCGAGCCATGAGCTTGCTTAAAGCGATTTTGCCAAAGCAGTCGCCGCAACTTTCGCGGAGTGGTCAAAGTCTTCAGAGCGGTCAGGGGGTGCAGTATTCTGCTTATTCTGCTATTCATATCCGAACGATGACCAAAGTCGATGCAGAGGACTACGGATGCGCAAACCATCCGTCCTCGCCCGGATGCATTCACATTGCAAATCCGCGGTGGTCTCCAAGTGAAATTTGTCATATGTACCTGTCAGCAGCGTGCCGCTTGCCAGGCATTGAAAGCACAGAGTTGGTGTTCCTGTCGTCGGCGTCTGCGGATGTCAAACAAACTTGTGCTCGCATGTCAAATTTCACCATTTTGGCACATGAGGGCCCAAGTAATGCTATGGCCCATACACAATCAGGAGGAGACGTGGCATCAGAAGCTGCTTTTTTGGATTTCTTCATGCTGGTTGAAGCACGAAGTTTTGTGGGTGGACATTCGACATTTACCAGGTCAGCTGCCCTTATCAAGGATCTCACCTGTCGTTCCTCACTTGTGAAATACAACGGCACTGTAAATACCACTGTGCAGCTATGCACTTAAAGCGCAAGCGCTTCGCTACTATGGAAAAGATGTTCTCATGGCATGTGGACATGTGTGGAAAGCATGTTGTTTGCGTACTGACGTACTCGGGTGCTCAGGTGCTCATCATTTGCAAATGGTGCCATGTTGAGGCTTTCGATTGCCCTGATGGGTCGAGGCGGCTTTTCGGGGCTTCCCGGGGCTTCCGGCATCTTCCGGCTTGCGGGCTTTGGGTCATTGCAAAGCCACAGGTTTCCCAGATGCTATGGAGTGAGAAGTTGGTTGTAAGCCGCTGGGATTCAGCAACTGCTGGGCCTGCTGACATAGTTTCGGATTGTGATCGGGAGTACGTACTTACAGCAGCTGCTAAAGCCGATAACGCGACATCCCAATAACGCCGCCTCTTTGATCGTAGTGCAGCACAGCCGCCAACATGCTCAAGCGTGGATGAAAGCAGATTTGCACATATAGGTCATGGCTTTGCCCGAATGCCAATGCACGATTCCATGTCTCGCGCACGGCACCACTCGCAACCCTGACCCTCCGCCTGTAAACAAGGATTCTCGTGCCAGCTCTAGAACCAGCCGCAGCTATGGGTGGGAGAGCCCAGGTGACCAGAAATGGCATGCGTGGATNATTCTCGTGCCAGCTCTAGAACCAGCCGCAGCTATGGGTGGGAGAGCCCAGGTGACCAGAAATGGCATGCGTGGATAGGGGTAAGTTTGGTTCACTTCGGAGCTGAAGAAGAAGTCAAGGGATCTTTGCGCCGAGCTCAAGGAGTTCATAGGCCCAGGCAAATTCGCCTCCGAATCCAGAGTTCGAAGACCAGTATACCCCGTACTAGTTGACTCAAGTGATATAATCAGGTCGACGTGCACAGCCAAACAGAAAAAATACTACTTAATCGACTTGGGGACGAAACCCTCCGACACTGCCAAGGGACCGTGCAAGCCCACCCCCAGACCTGCACGCTGACGGTATGGCACTCAGGAAGACTGAGGAGCAGGGTTTCGTAGGTTTTTAAGTGGTTCCTTTGCAGCGAGCTTTAGGCTGGGCAGTTTTTCAAGTTGCTTTGTGCCGACCCTTGCCGAAACCAACCGGACTTCTCGGATCAGAGAAGGGAGACGTGACTAGAGCCTTACTCGCATCGCACCTCCAGCAACATCGCCCCGTGAAGTTGTGGGGAATTGTGCCGAGGAAGGACGGCAGATGACGAGGCCCCGGGATAGTACAAACTTATATAATTATACATATTTGTATATGTATATACTGTAATGACACATGTATGTACAGAAGTATACCCAAAAATTCGATTGCGGTTCAGAATTCAGGCAGGGTTGTCTCTTCTAGAATAGCTCCGATCCAGTGCAGAACCTGAGTACGTAGTTTGACTAGCCGGAGAACTACCGTAATCGCTCCCAGAGGGCTGTCCGCTAGCGATACGCAAGTGAAACTCATCTTTGGACACAGATTCGACCACCGAGTCTTGATTAGTCTGTGTNTGTGGTGCTGTTTCTTATACCAGTGCCCTACCAGTGCCTATCAGCTGGCTCTGGGGAGGATAAGCGAGAGACAGATAGATGGATAGATTAACTAACTAGTTAGTTGAGAGCTTCTTAAGGATTTGCTCAATTACTTACTCACTTGCTTGCTGGCTTGCTTGCTTACGTAATCAACCTACCAACCAATGAATCGACCAATTTAATCAATTACTGGATCAGTTCATTAACGGGCTTAGTACATAGTTTGTATATGCGTATGTATGCATGCATGGATGGGTGGATGTGGATGGATGCATGGATGGACGGATGTACTTTGCACCTGAAACAGCCCAGCGTCGCCCATGTGAGAGTGCCAGACATCAGCGAGTCGAGAAGCTTACTGTTTCTGCCATGAGTTGATTGGTACGTCGACAGCTGATGTAGCTACAGCCGTCGGGCAAAAGCAGTTCCATGCAGAAGGATGCAGCATGTTGCATGACTGCAGAGAGTTTTTGCACA
>BGNK01003562.1:24349-40970 GCA_003297005.1 Symbiodinium sp. clade A Y106
GCCCGCGCAGGGGGTGCTTACGGGAAGTCGCCTCCGGGTCTGGTTGGAAAGTGCTCGAGTTGCTCGATAGGCAGCTCGGAGGGTCGCCTAAAGGGGATTTGACGACTTCCGGTGAAATAAGACAGCCTTCATGCTTGGGAAGTCGCCTTCCATCCTCGCCTGGGTTTGCCAGGCGCCGCCGTTGCCACATGGTGCGGGCAAGTGGAAGGCACGATTGAGGGAGGCTGGGTTGGGTCGGCGCATTCTGGACAGCTGCAGACATTGAATGCGCTGAGCTGTCAAACCCTAAACCCTAAACCCTAAACCCTAAAAAATAAACCGTGGGTAGCTGCGGGTGGTACATATGAAACAACATGCTCGGGCCAGGCTGTCGGCTGCCATGCGTTCCGAAAGTTTTCAGATCGCTGTCATGCAAACTTAGACTCGAAGTAGCGATCGCTCTGTGTAGCTTGATGCACCATAGGCTTGTGTTCCTGCTGCAGTACGGTTTTGAATGCAAGTGCTTCCTCAGCATGAACTATATTTCCTCAGTCTGATCTTATGCTCCCGCACTTCTCTGCTTCATGTTTCAATATCCCAGCACGAAGCAGCTTGTGAAGCCCTGGTTATGAATCCATCTTGGCTCCCAGGCCCTGAACAGAGAGCTGCATTGCGAAGCCAGGCACATCACCAGGGTAGCCCATCGGCCTCACAGCATTTGATCGGTCATCATCGGTTCACCAAGACCCATGGCCTTAACCTTCCGGGTGGTCTCCGCGGCAGGTCCTTGTGGAGGCCTTTCGATTGTCCCCACGACAGCCGTGGCTTGGTCTGATGAAGACTTGGAGGGTTTGGGGCGCTTGGGCCTTGGACGTCATATTATGGGTTTTTGGGCTTCGAAGTTTCTTCCGGGGGGACGGGAACAGTTCAGTAGGTGATGCGAAGTACTGATTACCGTCGTGGCCATTGGTTAACCTCCTTGCGTGTGCTACCGAAGCCTCTGTTGGCTTTGTCCGGGAAGCCGTGCTGTTAGGGTTATATGGGGGGCAGCATGGTGCTCGTGGACGAGCAGGCAGAACTGCGCAGGAAGTGGACGAGACATGCTGACGCCTGGCGTTTGCGTTTCCCTTGGCTTACTGCCAAGAAGCACAACGATGGTACCATTGGCCTGGGCTGCGCCTTTTGTAGTAATGCCCCGACAAGCGGAACATCGTTCAAGAACCCGTGGGTCACTTGTCGCGTAGGTTTGTCTTCTGCCCAGCCATCGAACATGCAGTGGCACGCTCAGTCAGCAATACATAACCAAATTTCGAACACCTTGAACTTGGATTGCACGGCGCCGCCGGTCACTCAACTGGCCGAAGCGGTCGAAGCTGTCTGGAAGGGTCAAGCCTGCCTCGACTCTGCGGGCCCTTTCAAGTTCCGCAATTTGATCTGGTCTGTGGCCGAGGTCCGCCTTGAGATGTTTGTTCAGTTTTAATTTGAGACCTTAGTCTTAGTATTCATGAATATAGCATAGCCGAAAAAGTACTCTAAAGAGTTCACTGCGTCTGGGCAGGCGCACAGAGCGCAGCTCCGGAAGGCTTTGCGAGAGGCGGTGTCCATCAGTCTGCAGCAGGACGTGCGGCAAGAAATTCTGCTAGTGCGTGTAACTTGCTGCAGCCCAGATCTGGAAGTCACTCACGGTTTTCTTGGCCAAGCGGACATCACTTCGCCGGAGTTCGGGCAGCATGCAGCGGGCCTCATGAAGGCAACGGTGTATGTGGTGCACAAGTTTTGTGCGATCAATGTGTCTGTGCCAAGCCAGAGCCAAACCGCAAAGCCGAAGTTGGATGCGGATCTTTTGGAAAAGCTGCAGACTGGTTGTGAGATGTTCGCTGCCGACGGTGCGAGCGACGAGCAGGCTGCAGGCGCAGTCGATCGCCCGCCAAACCCTAAAAAACCCTGGTGTGTGCGTGTGCGTGTGCGTGTGCGTGTGCGTGCGCGTGCGCGTNGTGTGCGTGTGCGTGTGCGTGTGCGTGTGCGTGTGTGTGTGTGTGTGTGTTTGTGTGTTTGTGACCAGTGCTGTTTAAGTTTAGATTTCTGAGCTGTCGTCTATAGGCTTTATGGGTCAGTGTTCATTCAGGGGTTAGAAGGTTGTATGGGGTCCAGGGTCCGGGTGCTGGAGGCTTTTGTTAGGCTTATGGACTTATGGGTCTGTCAGGCCGCGGACTCCAGAAATTCTTCACCAACCTCCGTGTGCGTCAGTTCGACAAAGCTCATGCTGTGAAACGTGTGCTGTCCCGTGCCTGGCCGAGTGATGCCTATCTGAATAGTATTATCCAGGAGCTCATCCTGGGTAAAGATGCTGTGGTTCAACAGATTCGGTGGTCTCCAGTGTTCAGGGCTCGTTTCCAGAGTGCGGTGAACAGCTCGACTAGTGGCGCCTGCAAGCGAATCAAAGATCTGGCAGCAGCAAAGCGCAGGTTTACAAGCTTGAACTTGCCTTTACGCCGGGCCAGTGTTTTCATCGTGCCACTGATCAGAACGGTCCAGCTCATCGCAGACACCAGGCGCGAGGATGGCCAAGCAGCGAGGGATTGGTTGCGGAACTTGACAGAGGAGAAGTGTCTCCAGATGGCGTTGCTTGCAGATGTGAGCGAGGAAACGATGCAGTTGAATAGGTTCTTCGATCAGGATTGCTTCGACAGGTCTCAAGTCGGTGTTCAGCTCCACATGTTCCTACACAAAGTGACATGGCTCATTGAATGCAAGGGTGCGCTGCAAACCGGATGCACGCAGTTGATGTGTGAGACGCTGAAGACCTCGAAAACAATCCACTTGCCCAATCAGTGTGTCAAGAGTCTTGGGGGTCCGGGCCATCCACGACGGGATGTAGTCGCTCGCTGCTTCGAGAGGATGGAGAATTGGCTGCAGTTGTGCAGGTGGTCCATTAAAGCCGATTTTCCTGATTTCGAGACAATGCAGCTTTGCTCAGCGTTTTGCTTGGAAACCGATCCGGATACGTCCAAGTTGCAGAGCTTCGCACGTTTACTAGATGTCCCTGGTGGCCAACTCGTGCAGGAGTTCGAAGACCTGCGGCCTTCAGCGCTGTGGCATTTTCAGAACGGTGCTCACGGCAGCGAGCATGCCTGGACCTTGGCTTGGAAGGCTCGTTCAGACGCCCAAAAGAAGCGGCTCAAGATCCTGTCTTTGGTGCTCGCCCGGATGCTGGCATGGAATGGATCGACAAGTGGTATCGAGCGATTGTTCGGCAAGGCCAAATGCAGCACGAGTATGAGTCGCAGCGATGTTTCAGAACTTCGGATTGATGACGAAGTCATGCTCTTGTCGCTCTGGCGGAAAGAACAGCAGCGGAAGACAGCCCCCGCCAAAGCCCTGCCCAGATTGGAGAATTTGCTCAAGGAGGCACAGGTCATTTGGTCGGAAACGTGGGGGCCTCCACGGCACAGAAAGCCTGGGCTGCCATGCGACGTGGGCAAGCAAGGCTTCGACTTCTAGACGTGGTTCTAGAGTTTGTGGCCTGCAGAGGGTTAGGGTCGGTAGGATTTCAGATGAGTCGAAAGGGTATGTGTTTGTTTTGGTTTCCATGGGACCAACAGTTATTAATTATCATATACATTGTTACTTAGAGCTTAGGGTTTAGGGATTACTGTAGAGATTTAGGGTTATGGTTTCCGGGTTTAGGGCTATGGGGTCTGGGGTTATAGGGTTTTACAAATCCTCAGGTAATTGTCAATACTGTCTAGGGTTCGGTTTACTCTGTTTCCCCAGACCCGCAGCCTCAGCGAGGACTCAAGCGCAAGGCAGACAACCAGATGTCGGAAGCCGCTTTTGTTCGTCGACGCACGGAGGAAGTGGCCCAGCGTAGCGGGGAAGTCCACCTGGCACAGGTGTCCGAGCCTGCGGACCGCCAGGTTGGCCAGCAGGGGTGGCTTCAGTCTCATGAAAATGAGCGCAAACACTTGCAGCTGAAGCGGCAGGCCCGGCGTATGCGTGCCATTCAGGAAGGAGCCGTGCAGCTCGACGCAGCGGATGCCGAGGGGGCGGCTGTCTATGCGGCTTGGCTTGCTCATCAGCATCGCTTGGATGCTGAGGCGATGAAGAAAGGGGGCACAGTGTTCTCGCAGCCCAGAGCCCCCAATTTGGTGAACCAGAAGGTGTGGTTCGATGAAGATGTCACTATATCCGAGCGGGATAGACATGCCTTTGCCCGGAAGTTCGGCTTGTCCGTGTCCGAATCATCCTTGCAAGCTCCAGTGCATGTCTGGTCCGGGGTCTCGAGGCCGAGCCAAGCCAGTTTGTGCTGGCAGGCAGCTCTCCACGGGAAGTTTATCATGGATCCACAGTTTTTCCGTTCCGGGGGTCGTACTGGCAGCTCCCTCTGTTTCATTGGGGCTATCCATACCGCTAGAAAGGTGCATGTTACTCCGAATTTCGCAGCCGCGAATCAAGACTTGACTTATGACATCTTGTATTTGGCAGCACTGCCATCATCGAAATGGAAGTACATTCACCAACGAGCGGAGTTTGATGAAGAGGTTGCGAAAGCAGCACGGCAAAAAAAGCCCACATCAATCCTGCTGTTCGGCACGAATTCGGATCCTCGCGCCGGTGTGAAGCTGTTCGTCCAGCCCGACACCATGCATGAGTTAGTGCGCGTGGACAGGATGCAATCAGCTAGTGGTATGCAAGGACCACAGAATCCCTTCACAGTGACGGCTCAGGGTGGAGGATAATGACTATTCCCACAAAACCAGAAATTCCTAGAGCTAGAATTCAGCATGTCGATTGGGATTAGGACTTCGGATACACCCACTCGGAGCCGTTCAATTACCTTGAGAGAGATGCTTGGGCACAGCACATGCAAAAATGTGTCAGGGTTGGAAGCTCTCAGTACTTTGGGGTTTCAGAAAGGGCAGATCTGACGGGTGACGGAAGTTCTTGTTGCCGGTGGCTTTGTGTTTCTGACGGGCCTTTTAACAATGCCTGAGCGTGCGACTCCTACAATCCTGATTCTCCTTGATAAAACTGCTGTTTATGTGTGTGTATATTGCATCCTATATCCGAAACAAAGAAAATCCTCTCCCACCACCACCACCACCACCACCCCCACCACCCACAACAATAGGTTCACGGACATGTGGTTGTGAACCTATCAATTTGTGCCCTCCGAAATAAGCCTTCAAAGCGTAAACCCATCTAAACCGACCTGGTGCCCGGGCTTCGCTCAGGTGCACAGCCTTGTCCTCGCTTCCTGTGTGGACGCCTCGGCTTCAAGCCTGGTGGGAGCTCAGGGTTGTATCGGTGTTGTTTTAAAAGGGCCCAGGGTTTCATGTTTCCAAAGCTTAAGCCGCCTTTCGGGCTAACGGTTTTGCGCTCAGGCTTTAGCGATTAGGGGCTTGAACAGGCCCAGGGTTTTATGTTTACAAGGGTCCACGGTTTTTATGAGGGCTAAGGGTCTAGAGGGCTTAGGGCTTAATGTTTCTATGAGGGCTTAGGACATATGTATACATACATATTATATATATATATATAGTATTCTATGTATGGGTGGTTGTCAAACTTAGTGTTACCTCAACTGTGAACCTGCCATTGCCAAGCAACGCCCACACCCTTCCAGTCCAGCGCTTCTGCTCCCTTTGTCACCTGCGATCGTGCTAGTCAATGGCTGGCTTGGATACCCATGATGGTTCAAACGTACATAACTTGCACGCACGGAACATACAAAACTTTGCCCCTAAGCTGGAACCCTTCCACAGTGTGTCGCTTGCAGCCGTGGGCAAGGTTGATGGGTCTTTCAGTGGGTTCTTTCGGGGCAGGTTGGGCATTAGGAGCATCTATCAGTGGTCCTCTAGGGGCGTGTTCTTTTGGGCTTTTCCTAGAACCTTAAACTCTAAACCCTCAACCCTAGAACTCTAAACCCTACACCCTGAACCCCAAACACTAAACCCTAAAACCCTAAACTATAAACCCTAAACCCTAGAACTCTAAACCTTAAAACCCTAAAACTCTAAACCCTGAACCCTAAAACCTTAAACTATAAACCCCTAAACCCTAGAACTCTAAACCTTAAAACCCTAAAACTCTAAACCCTGAACCCTAAAACCTTAAACTCTAAACCCTCAACCCTAGAACTCTAAACCCTACACCCTGAACCCCAAACTCTAAACCCTAAAACCCTAAACTATAACCCCTAAACCCTAGAACTCTAAACCTTAAAACCCTAAAACTCTAAACCCTGAACCCTAAAACCCTAAACTATAAACCCTAAACCCTAGATCTCTAAATAGAAGATTATGAAAACGAGACCGTGGTTTGCATGATTTCATTACCTTGGATCATCATTCTATTGTATTTTCTAAATTTTTAGTATCCTTTCACCATCTCCAGACTCCAGACGCTCTTGAAGGCGGCCTCGATCACCTTAAAAAAATGCGGAGCATGGTCCTGAGCGCCTTGTCCCCGCCGACGCCAGGTTGCGACGCTGCGATGCTCAAGGAGATGGCACGCCTCTGCTTTGATTTTTTTGGGGGTTCAGGGTTTAAGGTTGGAGGTGCCACCAACATCTAGAAGATTCGAGGGTGAGCTTCTTGGGAAGCCGGGGTCGAAAGCTTTAGAGGGTTTTAGTGTCTTTTCCGGCTTCTGGGATTGGTTGTCATGGTGGGCTTCAAAGACAGTCGCAGTTGATAGGTTCAGCCGCCCCTGCAGAGTTACCTTCCGCATGCTTGCGGGCACTGAAACCGGTGATGTGCACCGAGAGCTGTCTCAGATGTCTGTACCGGTACGGAGGCCTGAGATATGTGTCCGGGGTCTAGGGTCTAGGAGGCTGAGTGTGCGCTTCGGGGATCGGCGTCCTGATTCAGACCTGTGCACCAGGATGCCCGGTGGCACGTCTCAGAGCTCTGGACCGGTACGGAGGTTTGGGAGGGCTTGCTCCGAGAGTTCACCGCTTCGGGCATGTGGAAGAGATGGTCGCAATTAACTTAATTGTTTCACGTGCCTGGCTGTGCAACATGCTGCTAAGTGTTCGGATCCCCCGAGCTGTTCAGAGTTGTCCCGTGTCACTTGAAACGACGATCATGCCGAAGCGTGGTGCGGAGTCTCAGCAGCCAGATGCATCGTTTCCGCGCCCGCAGAAGCTTGCCTTGACAACAGGGACAACCGGTTTCAATGGAGTCAATGCGGAATTCCTCGAGCATATCCAGACCTGCCTGGCTGCAATTCAACGGCATCCTCACTTCCTGGACATTCACCTTGAGGATCCGCTTGAACAAGGAAAAGGGGGTCGTGAAGCACCCTTGGATCCTGTCACCATGAACTTCGCTCTGTCGTCGCCGTCGGGGTGCCTTGGCCAGTCAGGCTAGGGATAGTAGCTGTAGGAGGCCGTGGAGGCAGAAAGTGAGACATCATGCAAAGCCTCGCAGCACAAACTGCACGTACCAGCAGGTATTTTGCATTATATAATCTTTCAGAGTACTTATGCAAGGACGGGCAAGGCCGGCGGCAACTTGTTCTGGATCCAGTTCAGCGTGGACCCGGTGGTTGCTCACACGCCCATTCGCAAGACCCAGTGTGAGAAGCTGGCCGATCATTACTTCGAAAGGCCTACCTACCTGCCGAACGACATTATCATCGCCGCCTCCAGCAAGAAGGGCCACGACAAGAAGAGTGTGGAGTGGATCTTCGAACCTCCCCTGCGCGTTGTTTCGCCAATGGAACCAGTCTACGCCATGGTCATGGCCATGCACAGAGACCTGCAAGACGACTCCGCGATGAAACTTTGGCGTGACGTGGCTCTCAGCTGCAGCATGAACTTCAAGGCAAACCTGGATGGTGTTTCGGACTACTACTTTGCACATGTTCAATGCCGGGAAAACGTTGGTATCGAATGGGATGCCGTTCGCCATTCGGCCCTGCAACGCATAGTCGATGTCGCCAACTTCGTGACCAGGACTGAGACCTTGACCGGCCAGAAGCAGTCCGCCAAGAATGTGTCCGATGCATACTGTTCGAAGTTGAAGTTCGCTGAGGGCAGCGAAAAGGTAACAAAGTCCATGGTGGAGTCCGCTCTTTCGGCAGCTCGTATATATACATAGGGTTTTGGGTATAGTTGCCCTGACTTTGGGTTAGCTCGTTTTATACCTCTTGTGGGTTCCAGATTTGGCAAGGCTTCAGGGTTTAGCGCTTGGGTTTAGGGTTTAATAGNGGGTTTCGGGCTTCAGTGTTTGGCTTCTCCGGGCGGGGAGGGTTTGGCAAAGTGGGGCTTCATTGTCTAAGGTTGGGGTTAGAGGTTTAGGGCGTTGCTTTTTATGTGATCAAGGTAAGAAGCTCGGCTGGTTTTAGGACCACCGCGCAACCAAGCCCAGGTGTATCAGAGGCTGTTGTGCAAGAGCCAGCTAGCGATGAAGCTGCTCCTCGACATGGACGAGAGATACGGTGTCAACAACCCGTTGGACAGCGTGCCTTGCATCCAAAAACCAACGCTTTTTGAACATATACTTGCTTCGCTGTGCAGTCACGGCGGCCCGCCATGATAAAGCCGAGGTGCTCAAGATCTCGGTCATCGTGAAAAAATGTACTGGCTCCGATCGGGCTGCGGTGCAGAAGATGGAGTGGGTGCTGTCTTTGATGTGTGACCTCTACAATAACAATGGGCTTTCATTCTCAGACTTCACAAAGGCAGGCATGGAAGGCGTGGGTGCAGCCCCCACCAAAGGCTCCGTGGATGTGGTGTTGCTGAAACAGGAGATACTCCAGTATCTGCTCCGCTTCTGTCGGGAGGAGATCCGATGCACGGACGTCTGCGAGAAGCTGACAGAGATCACCGCGACTGTGTCTGACTTCAGATCCAGTGTTGGTCGGTGCTGGAAGAGTGACACGGTTCCGATGCCATGGAGAGCAAGTTGGCGGCAGAGCTCAGACATGCTGCTTTCGATGGTGGAGCGAGTCGTGTTCTACTCGGCGATGGACGAGATCATACTGACTCATCTCAGGAGCCGGAAGGCGCTCAAGGACTTCTTCGAGACAGGACCCATGGCCGACGAGCTGGAGGAAATCCGGGAACAGCTCAAGGTGGAGGCCGGCAAGGCCGACGAGGAGGCCCAAACGGACGCCGTGGTGGCCCGAGGAGATGAGGATGATGATGACGAGGAAAAGCTTCCCTTCAGCCTTGACGCCTTGGACATCTTGCAGGACAAGCCCGCGGCCATGGACGAGGCTGACAAGATCAAGCTGGATCGCTACAAAGCGCAGGCTAGGGCTTTGGTAGCTGCCCACGTCTTCCTCATGGAGGAGACTGCGGAGGGGACAGAGATTCAACAGGGCATGCAGGCAGCGATGCAGAGAGCCACGGAGCAGCTTCAGGACGGGGCCTACATCCTGATTTATTATGGGCAGTCCGAGTCCGGCGAGTGCTCAGCCCAGCCACATCTCCGGGTCCCACCGCTGCGCAATCGGGGTGAACACCTCCGAACTTTGGTTCAGAACTGTATGATGCGCCATGGCAAGGCTTGCGAGATCGATCGCAACGACGTCTATGTCATCAACGACTGCGGCCGTGAAGGTAACCGTGGCCTGCTGCTGAGTGCTTTCCAGGTGCCACCAGAGGCGGGCGCCAAGAAGGGCACGGCCATCACGGCAAAGGTTGTGCGGAATATGTTTTTGATCGTGAGCGAGGAGTCGATGTCAGAGCGCATGGGCAAGATCAGAGGTCATTCCGTCAACCAGGTCCAGGGTCTCACGGTGGTGACTCGCACGACGCCTTCACTGGCCATTCACCCCAGGCTCTACACGGAAGGCTCGTCGAATCGTGGAAACGTCATCGGGCCTCTGGCCATGGAAAGCCACAGCTCCGAGCATTGGTAAACACTACATGACATAATGGTCTTTACAACACTTAAACTGTGCTTGTCATGTTATCTATTCAACATGTCGTAGTATGTCGGGCATTGTAAGGACAAAGTCCTCCGCTGCACCGTGAAACAGAAGTTGATCATGCTTGGGAAGCACGGCGGCAAAATCTTAGTGGGTGGACCCGCGGATGGTTCAGCAGAGCAAGATGATGAGGCCGAGAAGCTGGAGCAAATGTTGGAGCAGAAGTCGGGCTACAAGAAGCGCGCTCCGACAGACATCGAGCCGTTCATGCTGCACGCGCCACCGTGCAGCATGTATGATGAGTTGCTCCACGCGTTTGAAGCCAAAGGGCTGATCGGACTGGCGGGCGATGGGCGTGGAGCCCTTGCCTGCCTGGAAAACAGGCTGCCTTTCTTCGGCTTGACGCTCAGCGAAGCACACACGAGTACACTCATGACTTACCTCGAAGCCAAAGTCTTCGAGAAGATGGCCAACCCGAAAAGCAAGCTTCACGTGCCAGGGCTTGCGAAGCTCTTGGACATCGAGCCGGAAGTGACGGGAAACAATGAAACCGAGCAGGAGACAAAATCACGTCGTGGACGTGGCGGTCGTGGCGGAGGGCGAGGCCGCAAAGGCCTCGGACGCAAGCTGCCTAAGACGGTGAAGAAGACAAAGACAAAGAGCGAGCCTGCTTCAAAGCCTAAGGCCGATGAAGGAGGTGATGAGCCGGACGAGACTCCGGAGAGTTGCGCGGGCCTCCTGGAGCATGTGAAGAATCTGGCAGCTGCGGCCGGGAAATCCTGAAAACAGTGCTAGTCCAGAGTCAACGGGGGGGGCTGCGAACCGCCGCACTTTGTAGTTATAATAGCTCAGGTACCAGCGTAAACCAGAAGAAAAGTTGGAAGTTTTTGCGGTTCTCGACTGCCATGTCCTGTAGTTCAAGGACTGAATTCCTGCCCCGTGCCTGGCCAGCAAAGCTGAGTCAAGGCTTATTTCGTGAGTCAATCATCCATGAGAGATGACATGGAAACCGTTGTACAGGTGCTAGTCTTTTGCAACCAGGGTCAATTGGGGGGGCCTTTGTATGGACAGCGCGCCGCTCAGTCGTGCTCAAACGGCTGATCTACTCGCCCTCAGGGCTGCGTCATAGCCACTTCGTGCTGAAACATATCCAACCCAGAACTATATACTTTGTTAGTCGCGCGGCTGCCGCTGTCACTAGTTGTTCCGCAAGGGCTGAATTCCTGCCCCATGCCTGGCCAGCAAAGCTGGCGCTGAGGCTTCGGTCTTGTGAGCGCTCGACATTGTCGATGCTTAGTCTGCAGAGAGGCCAGACGACATGAAAGCTTGCGTGCGTGTGATGCTTCTTTGCGCTTCGTTTAGCCGTGTATCTTTGCCGTTGTGTCGTTTTTCTCAGGCTCAGACACATCAATCAGCATCATGCCAGCAGTGCTTGGCAAGCGAAAAGTCCTGTCGAGATCATGTGAGTCTGAGCGGCCCTGCAAACAAAAGTCGAGCCGGCTTGTGGTGGGTTCGGACTGCAGTGGGCTGGGCGGTGCCAATCTGGCTTTAGAGCTCTTAGGCATTCCTTTTATGGAAGCTTTTGCCAGCGATATTTCAGCAACTGCCCGCAAGATTATCCACTGCAACTACCGCCCAGAGGTGATCTACGAAGATGTCAGCAAACGGAATATTGAAGACGTGGCAAAAGTCCAGCTTTACACAGCTGGGTTTCCGTGCATCTCATGGTCAAAGGCGGGTAAAGGAGAGGGGCTCAACAGCAAACATGGACTTGCGGGGCTACATTGCCTGCGCTACATCGAGTGCAGACGCCCGACTTCGTTCTTGCTGGAGAACGTCCCTAGCCTAGCCTCCTCGGCTCACTTACCGGAGCTGGAGATGATGCTGAATTTTCTCAAGTCTTTGAAGGACTCTTCTGACCGGGTTTCGTAGTTGTGCTGTCGGTAGTTTGAGTCTAGGGCCTTTTGCTGCGTGTGCAGGACAAGAAGACGAACACCGGCGCGTATCACGTAGAGTTCAAGAAGCTCAACAGCCGTGACTACGGCTCATGTCAAAACCGGGAACGTTTGATCATTGTAGGATGGCTGCGTGCAGCCGAGCTGCATCCTTTCCAGTGGCCCAAAGCCACAGCAGATCGCCGCCAACCTTTGCAGTTAGCGGATTGCTTGGATGCCCCCGAGCGGAACTTCAAGCCAGAATTCCCAACAACGAAGACCGAGCTGGAGAATTTGGCGCACATATTGGAGAAGCTCCGAGGGTCCGGCCGCAGTTTGACCGCTGACATCGTCGTGGATCTGGGGAGGTCCACCTCGTGGCGTAGCCAGGCGGTGCCGGCAGACAACACTGCACCGACAATCTGTAGCTCCCGCGCTGCTGCTAATGGCTACTATGTCTTGTGTCGACAGCGCAAGCTCCGAATCAGTGAGTATTGCCGTCTTTTCAACATCCCGCCTCGTCGTCTTCGCATTCCTGCTGATGTCTCTGAGAACCAGGTTAGGAGGATGATCGGCAATACCTGGTGTATTCGGGTCGTTGCTGCGGTGTTGAGTAGATTGCTGTACACAGCCGGACTTTTGAACAGTGTGCCCATGCCCGGTGAAGAGCAGGGAGGTGTCAAGTGGTGCTAAGTTGCATAGGGCCTGAAAAGCCGTTTGCTGCATACCGCACTTGCAAAACCTTCACCCGAACTTCACCCAAATTCGGCATGTTCTCGTTGCAAGATCGACTTATGCTGGGTTCCAATGCCACTGGCAGGTTATAGAGTCGAGCGTCCGGCGTGGCTTAGCGCTCAGTGCTTCCTCAGACGGAGTTTTGGGCTGTCTAGGGTTTAAAGGTAGGCGGGTTTTAAAGCTTTTCTACGAGGTCTCGGGTTCAAAGTCTCCGGGAGTCGCGCGATGCTTGTCACAAACCATGCCTGACTGAAGGGATTCCAACAAGCAATCATGGTCGCCGACGACCGTCATCTTTCGTCCTCATGCCACTACATGTTGGCGGCCTCCAAGCCAACTCAAAAAAATCTATACTTTACCTATAGTCTCCATTGTTGTTCTTTTTTTGGTGTAACCAAATATATAATGAGGATCCTATAAGGTAACCCCGAAAAGGAACTACAATGGAGACTATAGGTAGAGCTTTCAAGAAACACCGACCAAGCCCCTGCGATGATTGCGTAAACTTCCTACACCCTAAACCCTGAGCCCTCAGCCCTAAACGGGGTAAGGCAACGGCGATCCGTTGTCGGAGCACGCTGCCTGGCAAGTGAAGGACTGGATTTCATAAGGATTCGGTTTCCAGGTTAGGTGCTGCTGGTCCGTGGTCGCACAGCAACTGTCTTCCTTTTTTGCAAGACCGCGGAATTCAAAAAAAACCTCGTTGTAGACGTGTCGCAGAATGTTCCCTTCAGGCTTTCAGGATTTCGGCTTGTAAATCTTCTTGAACGTCGCCTTGAGTTTTCTGTTGGCCTCGAGGGCACGAGCTGTCTCAGACTCTTGGAGCTGTCCGTACAAGTCGTAAACCTTCGTGGTCTGAATCCTGGCATGGGCCATACCAATTGCTGGTGGTACATTGGCTGACTTGAGGTCCGCAATGCTGCGGTGTCTGCCGGAGTGACTCCGGATTCTCGTCACATCCACACCCGGTGCCTCGAAAGTCTGTCTGGCACGCACAATGGCATGCGACACAATGTCCTTCGTCATTGGCTGACCTTTGTTGCGTGTTGAAGGAAAAAGCAAGCCTGGTACTGCCCCACGCTTCGGCCAGCGCCATACATCCTTGATGCGGACTTGCCCGCGGGCTCCAGCTCCACGCTTTCACCAAACGACCACGCCCTTGTCACGAAGATTGTACATCATGGTCCTTGAAGTCGAGAGGATCCACTTGTGGACTTGAGGGCCTCTTTTCAAAGGCTTGATCCGGACTCTGTTCCTCCTCCAGTCAAAGTCAGTCCTTTTGAGGGCTAGGACTTCGGACACACGTAGGCACAGGACATGGCTTAACGTGATCAGCACGAAAAGCCAGGACGGGGATGTTCTGCGCACATGTGCGCGCCACCTTTGCCATGCTGGCCCGGGTAGCGAGCTAGCTGGGCCCAATGGCTTCCCCATGTCTGAACTTGGGAAGTCTCCTAAAAGACTGCTGCTTGAGCACGAGCATGATCAATAAAGACCATCGCAACGTCATGCGAAGACCCATCGACATGTCACATCGTAGCCCTCGCCTGCATATTTCACCGGAAGTCGTCAAATCCCCTTTAGGCGACCCTCCGAGCTGCCTATCGAGCAACTCGAGCACTTTCCAACCAGACCCGGAGGCGACTTCCCGTAAGCACCCCCTGCGCGGGCNTATTTCACCGGAAGTCGTCAAATCCCCTTTAGGCGACCCTCCGAGCTGCCTATCGAGCAACTCGAGCACTTTCCAACCAGACCCGGAGGCGACTTCCCGTAAGCACCCCCTGCGCGGGCCTCCGCTGTCGCAGGATGGCCGTGCGCTGCTCGCCGGCGACGCCTGCGTCGTGGATCAGGGCTTGTTTAGGCTTGCTCACCAAGATGCAGACGAACGCTACTCAGAAGCAATAGCCCATATATATAACGCCCCCAGCGTAAGCGAACACATCTCTGAAGCAATAGCCCACAACGCCCCCGGCGTAAGCGAACACATCTCTGAAGCCCGCAAGCCCGTCAAGCCGTCTTCAACTTGAACCACCGGCCCCCAGGATGCCTTGAACTCCGCTCGTCTCGATGTGGTTCCTGGGGCTTTTTATCTAAATTCTTGCATTCAGTGGTTGGCGGACTCTCGACTGCAGCACCGCACGGAAGAATCGAAATGTTTGAACTAGTCTGATATACCTTACCGCCGAAGCTCTGAAGGCAAAACCCCTGGGTGCACGTTCATCCCGCGACTTGCGGGAGTAGTCCAGCAACACTGCAGGATTCCCGCGCCCAGCACAACCGTGCCAGCTTTGAACTTTTGGAGCTTCAGCTTCGGATTTGGTAAGCCGGTTTGAAAGTTGGGGCTGGGCTTTTAATTTGTGGTTTTCGAAACCCAACCTGGGCCTTTTTTTTCTCCACGGTCGGTCGCGGATGCGGTGAGTCAATCTGGTAACATAAACGACATCAGGTTGGGCATGGATGCGCGGAGTGAAACATGCTCTGGTAACATAGACGACATCAGGTTGGGCATGGATGCGCGGAGTGAAACATGCTCTTGTAACATAGACGGTGCCAATTTAGGGCTCGGCTCTTCGCAAAGGAACCATGGGTCTGTCNGCTCTTGTAACATAGACGGTGCCAATTTAGGGCTCGGCTCTTCGCAAAGGAACCATGGGTCTGTCAGCCACCCGGCAGGCCAGCAATTAAGTCAGTTGCACTAACAAGACCCCAGTTAAGCCAAGGCAGAAGGCACTGAGGGATTGGCTGCAAGAAGAAAGGCGAGCTGGAGACCTGGGGCCGGGAAGGAAGGCGGGGACACTCAGGAGCCTGTGCAGCCGGGGCCGGCGCACGGGTGCTGGCAGAAGAAGGCAGGTGGGCCCAGGTGGCGCGCCGAAGGGGTAGGAACGCGCGTTGCACGCGCCACGCGCCGGTTGCATTCTTTTTGCCCGGCGCGGTTGCCGCGGCGCCGGCGCCGACGCGCAGGAGCAGCCGGAGTTGGGCGGCTCGAGGCGCTCCGGGCGCGGTCGCCGGGCTGTCGGTGGGCGTGGGGGGAGGCGCTGGTTGAGACGCCGGGTTTGGCGGCGAGCGGCTGCGCCCCCGGGCACGCTCAGGTGCAGGCTCAAGGGAGGGTGAGCGCAGTCGGGGCCTCCACTCCTCGTGGTCGGAACTCTCGCCACTGGAAGAAGGCGGGGCCGGGTCCGACGCGGGGCCGTCAGCCTGTAACTTTTTGCACGCTCGTCCAACTCGCCGGGACGGAACACTGTCGATTCTGACATGGCATCGGCATAAGTTGTTTGTTTCTTTGTGCGTTTGAGTGCACTGGCCGAGACGGTCGATGTTTATCTCAGCATGGCGCGTAGCGAGCACTGTTGAAGCCAAACGACCAAGCAAGGATATGTCATCATACCTCGATTACGAGCCTCGATNACGGTCGATGTTTATCTCAGCATGGCGCGTAGCGAGCACTGTTGAAGCCAAACGACCAAGCAAGGATATGTCATCATACCTCGATTACGAGCCTCGATTGCGGACTTCAGGATACCAGCTTTGGGGTTGGGGAGTTAAATGGATTGAGCGTTTGTGGTGATTGCGGACAGAAGTCTGAGGCGAGTACTCGAAAGATGTCTTGTGCATCATTGAATGATCTAGCTGCCTTTGAGCTAGCCTACCTAACTAAGCGTCGCAATGATTTTATCAATGCAACAAATCATTGAGTCATACTGCAACGACCACGAGTCTAACATGACATGTAACTTCAGGACGCACGACCGCGTTGCCGCGCAAAAGTTTCGCGGCTCAACAGAAAAGTTGAGCATCTTGCCGCAACAAGCACAGGCTTCCGTCGATGCCCACTTTGGCTCAGTTATGTGCGTACGAACGTCATTTTCAAGAAGCTGATTTTGTTTGAACCTTTCAAGTGTGTCTTGAAATCTGATCAAGCGTTTCTTAGCCGCCCTGAATCTTTTCAAGGGCCCAGGCTTGGGCGGAAGAGCATTTCTTATTTCAGCCGAAGACATGGAGTTCCATTTTTCAAGGGGAATTTGCGAGATGCAGGTCACCGGCGCAGAAGGACATTTCTTACCGCTATCATTTTGCAATTGGATGATTTGTTGAATCCA